>CM024248.1:32118456-32292146 GCA_013421045.1 Propylea japonica
AATTGGGTTATTGAAATGTATTTTTGAAGGGATATCAATATTCTTCGATTTTGTTACTTACTGTTTCGGTTATTCATGAAATTTGCAATATCAAATTTAGCAGTATTGTGTTTGTCTGATTCACAATTCGGAAACATTATCTCTACGTCGTAATTTGTTTCAGAATAGTTATTTAATCAACTAGGTTATTAAAGACAGCGACTAATGGTTAAGAAATTCTAAAAGTTCAAGAACATTAGTAGCTCGATTAATAACCGAGTTGATTACAAGATATTTCCGACGATCTCAATATGGATTGTGTATGAATTCTTGATTGAAATACATTCTCATTTTGCACAAGACTTACATTTGACATAATAAAATTTCTATGTATCTATGTTGGAGTAGAGTTTTAAAATTTCTCGTATTGCTTCTGAATACTTTGTGAACGGTTGCCATGAGCATTGCACATTGAAATAGCAGAAATTAAGCATTAAATGGATCATTAATGATCAATTTCGTACACATTAAAATCACCTTTTATTTTGAGATCGACGGAAATAGTTATTGAATGAACTAGGTTATTAAAGACAGCGACTAATGGTCAAGATATTTTAAAGCGTGAGCGGAACGAACGCTTTATAGTTCGAGACCATTAGTCGCTAGATTAATAACCGAGTTTATTACAAGATTTTTCCGCTAATCTCAAAATGAATTGTGTATAAATACTTGATTGAAATACATTCATATTTTGCACAAGACATACATTTGACATATTATAATTTTTATGTTTCTATGTTCCAGTAGAGTTTTGACATTTCTGGCAGTGCTTCTGAATACTTTGTGTACGGTTGCCATGAGGATTGCACATTAAAATAGCAAAAAAATTGAGCATAAAAATGGATCATTAATGATCAATTTCGTACAATTAAAATCACCTTTTATTTTGAGATCGACGGAAATAGTTATTTAATCAACTAGTTTATTTATCATCAGAATAATGATGAATTACCGTCCATCGCATTATTGAGTATAAAGTATTGATTGAGATACATTTTTATTTTTCACAAGATTTTATGTTATGAGGTTTCAGTAGAGTTTTGACATAAGAATAAGAGTGTAGTTGAATTGAGTTATCTTAATGTGTAAGAAATTGAACATTAATGACCCATTTTGATGTTCAATTTATGCTTTCATAAGTGCAATTGTATGAGCAACCGAACATAAGCATTCAGAAGCAATACGAGAAATGTCGAGATCCTACTGGAACATAGAAATTTTATTATGTCAATGTATGTCTTGTGCAAATAAGGAAGTATTTAAATGAAGAATTCATACATAATTCATATTGAGGTCGACGACCGAAATAGTTATTTAATCAACTAGGTTATTAAAGACAGGACTAATGGTCAAGATATTTTATTAATTAATAGTTCGAGACCATTAGTCGCTAGATTAATAACCGAGTTGATTTCAAGATTTTTCCGCCGATCTGAATATGAATTGTGTATAAATACTTGATTGAAATAATTCATATTTTGTACAAGACATTCATTTGAACAAATATAAATTTTTATGTTTCTATGATCCAGTAGAGTTTTGACATTTCTGGTAGCGCTTCTGAATACTTTGTGGACGGTTGCCATGAGGATTGCACATTAAAATGGCTAAAAAATTGAGCATTAAAATGGGTCATTAAGGCTCAATTTCTTACACATTAAAATCAATTTTTATTTCGAGGTCAGCGGAAAAATCTTTTAATCACATGGGTTATTATTCTAGCGACTAATGGTCTCGAAATATCTTGACCATTAGTCGCTGTCATTAATGAACTAGTTGATTAAAGTTCAATTTTGATTTTTTTCGTCTCAGTACACTAAACTTCGATAATTAACGAATACTCCCTCCTGTTTTAGGTATGCATAAACGAAGGTGGTCGCATTGGGGGAATCCAACTTACCAGTCCTCAACTACGCCCATGAAGGAGCGAAGGGTCCGTCTCAGGATTTGTCTAATTAAAGAGGAGAGCATGGGCACTCAAACAAACTGCACTTCCAATTAGTCTGGTCTAGAATGTCACGACGTCACGCACAACCTCTCCACATGGTAAGCAAAGGGTGAGTTCAGCATTGTGCAGCCCTTTCTGCATCATCGGGTCATGAGCCCGTTCAGGAATTTCGGTTTATTTAGCTTAATTCGTATGTTTGCGTACATATCGCTTAATTAAGTTTTTTCGGAGACTGCAGGAATTATACAGTGTGTTTGGTCATGACTTAGGGATCATTTAAGGGATGTTTACTCCCTTAGTTCTGGAGTAGCATCTATTTTGAATTCACTTTTCCATTTTCGTTGACCCTTCCGAATAAAATCGATTTCCTTGGACATAAAGGGCTCTACAGATGTGAAAAAAATGTTTTTTGAAAAATGATACTACAACCTTTCATTAAAATAGAACACTATGAAAATATTTAACTTTAAAATGCCATAAACAATTCTTTAAAAAAATCTCAGTAAAAAATGTACTGATTTTCTTCCGCAATAGTACAAGAAATAGCACATTTAAGTTTAATTTTTTTAATGCTTTAACACGCGAGGATATTAGCTACAAAACAACACCTACATCATTTCTGTAAGTTACATAATTTGAGAGTTATTGCTGTTCGAACATGACCACTACGCTAGCTAGTGTCCAAACTTTTTTTTGTTGCTACAGGTCGTCATAAGGGCCACTGCCTGTCTACAAAGCAGAGGCGGCCATTTTGAGCAATTTTTATGATTAATTTGTTTGTTTGATCATTAAAAATTATAGAGAGTACAGTACTGAGTTTTATTTTATATCAATTTTCATAACGGTCATGTTCGAACAGCAATTACTTTCTAATTATGTAGCTTACAGAAATTATGTTTGTATCATTTTGTAGCTTGTGTTCTTGCGTGTTAAATCATTGAAAAAATTATACTTTAATGTGCTAGTTCTTGTACTATTGAGGATTTACTGAGAAAATCAGTACTGAATTTTTTTCAAAGAATTTTTTTATGACATTTCTAAGTTAAATGTTTTCATATTGTTCCACTTTATTAAAAGGTGGTAGATTCATCTTTCGAAAAATTTTTTTTTCACATCTGTAGGACCTTTATGTCCAAAGAAGTCAATATTTTTTGGAAGGGTCAACTAAAATAAAAAAGTAAATTTAAAATGGGGGCCACTCCAAAACTGAGGGGGTAAACTCCCCAATGTGGGTGTTTTTGTCGATAATATTAGGTATATTTGAAGCCCTTAAATTATCGCTTTGTCATGACCAAACACACTGTATTTAGGTGCTCAATCACTCCACAAGGAATTATCTGAGAATCCTTTGAATTTAAAATAAAAAGAAAATCAGGTGTACAAAAATTCCACCCCCTATCTCGTACGTATTAATAGCTTCTTAGTATGTTTGCATTTGAAAAAGAATTTAGGTGGGATTGTAGCTAAGGGGTTGAAGAAAAATATTTCATTTTCGAAAACTTCTTTGCGTGTTTCAGTTTTTTTAAGTAACTCCTTCAAAAGATATCAATTTTTTTGAGGACTTTCGCCCAGCCTGTAGATAATTTGTATGTACTCTTCATCTCTTGCAAATGTACGTTACATCAATATGAAAATCGCACTATAAAGCATGGAGTATATTAAAATAGTCCATGCTTTGAAGTCCCCCTGCAGGAAAACAGCCCTTCGTGCAATCCACATTGTCTATTATTCATCATAGTGAGAAAATTTGTATAATTGATTGCTTGGCTTTATTGTCCAAATTGGACCATCTCAAAAGAATAACTTGGAGGGAAATTACTCGAAAATTGGAACAGAGTTTTGAAAATTGAATGAGACGGGTCGATTGTTTCATTAGCCACCCTTTATCAGGGATGATGTCTAGTGGTTAAACATTGTAATGAACGTTCACCCTCTATAAACTTCAATTCAAGTCGTCTTTCAATGAAATGTATTGTTGACATTAATATTCCCTCAAGGACCTTATCTCAAGGCGTCCTCATAGTAATGTACATCCTGCTCCCTAACCATAAACGCCCTTTGATAGAAGATGCTGTTATCACAGGACAGATATAGGCCTCGGTCTGCTCTCCCAAGCACCCCTATTATTTTTTGCATAATTTTACCGATAAGTGCTTTGCTAATATGAAATTCACTATTCTATTTTTGTTATTTATATCCTTTCTGTATCTTACATTTTAAAAATTTGTTTCATCACGAAAGAGCTGGGTAGATATCTGAATACTGTTCTGAATGGTTTGAATATTTGAATATCTTGATGCATTCCTAATTATTCTAACGAAAAGTGTGTTATTCTTTTCAAATGATATTTTTTTATCACTTTTTTGTACTCTGTCGTCTTATACACCCAAACTTGGAAGTTTACCCCCTTAGTTGTGGAGTAGCCCCCATTTTAAATTTACTTTTTCATTCGCGTTGACCCTTCCAAATAATATCGATTTCTTTGAAAATAAAGGTCCTACAGATGTGAAAAAAATGTTTTTTGGAAGATGATACTACCACCTTTCATTGAAGTATAACAATATAAGAACATGCAACTTGAAAACGCCATAAATTTTTTTTAAAAAGTTCATAGTAAAAATATGTACTGATTTCCTTAGTAAATCAGCAATAGTACAAGTACAAGCACATTGAAGTATAATTTTTTTTCAATGATTTAACGCGCAAGGATATTAGCTACAAAACAACACTCACATCATATCTGTAAGTTACATAATTTGAGAGTTATTGCTGCTCGAACATGATCACTACGTGAGCAAAAGACACAAGACAGGTCGCCATGAAGGCCACTGCCTGTCTACAGAGCAGAGGCGGTCATTTTGAGCAATTTTTATGATTAATTTGTTCGTTTTATCATTGCAAATTATCAAAAGTAGGTACTGAAGTTTTTTTTATTTTATCAATTTTCATAAGGGTCATGTTCGAACAGCAATAACTCTCAAATCATGTAACTTACAGAAATGATGTGAGTGTTGTTTTGTAGCTTGTGTCGTTGCGTGTCAAATCATTGAAAAAAAATTATACTTTAATGTGCTAGTTCTTGTACTATTGCGGATTTACTGAGAAAATCAGTACATATTTTCACTATTAACTTTTTTAAAGAATTTTTTTATGGCGTGTTCAAGTTGAATGTTCTTATATTGTAATACTTCAATGAAAGGTGGTAGTATCATCTTTTGAAAAACATTTTTTTCACATCTGTAGGACCTTTATGTCCAAAGAAATCAATATTATTTGGAAGGGTCAACGAAAATAAAAAAGTAAATTAAAAATGGGGGCTACTCCAAAACTAAGGGGGTAAACTTCCAAGTTTGGGTGTTTTTGTCGATAATATTACGTATATTTGATGACATTAAATTATCGCAAACTCGTGAACAAACACACTGTATAATTTGAGTTGTCATCGTTTTCAACTGGTCCTTGGTTAAAACTCAGTATAGTTTGAATTTCTGGTCCAAAATAAAAATTCGATAGCTCTCAATCAATTTAATTCCAAATACAAACAGCTTGTAATATAAATAACACTAAATGCATAAACAATGAACACAATCAAACATTCACAGTCAAATAAATATTTTATATTATGTTGTTCTATGTAGATAAATTCAGCAACTTCTAAAGAAACTAATTCACCCGATTTAATATTGGTAAAACTTTTATAACATTAAAAATCACCAGTGGTTATCACAAATTCTAGTTAATTCTCGTGACAAAAATATTTAGATGTCCTTGTGAGACTCTCTAATTTGGTTACGTTGTTTTCTAGTGAGAACAATGGCTACTCCTAATATTGCCATTATGGTGCCGTAGACAATTATTGTGTTTATTGCTGCCACTGCCCAATTATTCGGTCCTAAGTTTGACCTTTGGTATTCAGCTGCTCTAGGTGACCTTGTGTGGTTGAAACGCTGCTCGCACCCAGATTCTCTAACATATTTTGCCCAAGTTCTGTTTGGTGTCGTTAGAATTCTTTGTGGATTTTTGAATGACCTTCTTCGAGTTACACCGCCTGTGCTATTTAGGGAAATAGGGAATTTATCGCCATCATAGCTGCATGTCAGCAGTTTTTGTCCCCTACTCTTCGAAGCTTTGATGTTTTCCGCAGTCACCACGGAACCTTCCAAAATTTGCAAATCTTCCCGTAGCAATGCTGCCCAATCCCATATTTCAGCAACGTAGCATTCGCATTTCCATGGATTACCTATCAGTTTTAGTTTACTCAAATGCACGTTGGGCAGAATGTAACTCAAATCGAATTTCTTCAATTTGTTATTTCGTAGGTCTAAGGATTGTAAATCTGGCAACAGCTCCAAAAATCTGAAATCTGAAGAACTGTCGAATATATTGTTTGAGAGAATGAGGTTAGTTATTTTCCTAGTCCAATGGAACGCCTGTGGAGGTAGCATTGTTAGGTTGCAGTTGCTCAAATCAAGGTTTTGCAACCTTGAAAGTGGTTTTGGAAGCAAAGGTCCCATTGGTGATACCTTCAAAGGATTGCCAGCCAGTTGTAGATCAGTTATGTCCTCATAGGTCAAGTTGGTGAAAAATAATGTAGCGTTAATAGGTCTCCTCAAGCCGCAAAAACTTATATCCAAACTTTCTAACTTTGTCAGGTTCCCAAACAACCCAGCCTCAAAGCTGTTCAGATCGTTACCTGCCAAAACCAAGCGCCTCATCGAAGTCATCTTCGAAAACGAAGTCGGTATAATGTGGGATAAGTTACTGTAACCCATATTCAAATATTCTAACTTCTCGAGAGGGAATAACAGTTTGACGAACGCATCATTCAGGGGATTATGAGATAAATCGAGCTCTTGTAAACTCTTGAAGTTGTTAAAAATATCTGGTAGCCTGCTCAAGCCACATTTGCTGAGGGATAATTTTTGTAAATCCACTAGAGGCGAAAGAGCTACGAGTAGATCAGACGCAAATAGGGAGTTTCCTGATAGATACAGATTTCTTATTCTTGTTGAATTTATGAAAGCATCTTCAGATAATGGCAGAGATAGATTACAGTCCGATAAGTCCAAGGTATCCAAGTTATGTAGATACTGCAGTGTTGAACTAACGTCAAAACCATTCAGGTTATTCTCAGACAGAATTAAAGTTCTCATGTAAATGTTGTTTTTGAAAATGTCTGAAGACAGCTCATTCAAGCTAGAGTTCTTCAGATCCAGATATTCCAATCTTATCAATTTGCTCAGAACTATAGGCCACTCAGTATTGTGAAAACTATTCTGACTCAGCTCTATATGCTTAAGATTCTCGAAAGGATTGAAAACTTCATTGGATATGAAACTCAAATTACAATCGTTCATTTTCAGGACCTCCAAACTGGCCAGAGGTTCGAATATATTGTCCTGCAAAGATCCCAATGGATTATGAGATATATCGAGATCACTGAGAGAAGTTAGATTGGCGAAAAAATTTGGATGGATGGACTTCAGTCCACAGTTCCTGATATCCAAAGTCAACAAGGATATTTGCGACAGAAAAGGACCCTCCACTGGATCTAGAGGATTCCCTTGAAGTTCTAGGGTTATGAATCCCGTTGAGTCTCTGGAAGGGAAAAAATTCATGCAAAAGGTATGTCCAATAAACTCAGGATGTCTTCAAGTGTGTGTCATTTCGAAAAGATTTATAACTCAAGCTTTCATCGAAAATTTTTGACGCAAAATTAGCTTAATGAAAGAGTCCTGAAGATATTTAAATATCAGCAATACTACTTGGTGATTCAGAAATTCAATCAAACGAAAACTTATGCAAATATTGACTCAATTATTTTTCCATCATCAAGTTCAACATTTGAAGCTTATGTTTAAACAGATTTGAAGATGATTTCAGCCAAATGGCGTCTATTTTTGTCAAAACACTGCATTAATCGATTTCGGAAATGTGCAGCATTTTGGTGGCATGTTCTTCAAGTGAGCCAAAGTTCTGGGACGATCGTTATCTTCTATGGGGTTTTCAGCACTCCAGGACAGTCCCTTGATTTAGCCCCCTGCTAGTTTTTATGAGATTATCTGAAATCAGATGTTTAAACGATCGTCCCAACCCAAGACTCTGACCCATTTGAAGAACATAATTCGTTTGGCTCTCATCAACATAACCAACGAAGTGCTGGACAAATTTTTTCGACGTTTCCTAAATGGATTAACGCAGTGAATTGACAATAATGGACACCCTTTGCCAGGTATCATCTCTAAAACTGTCTAAACATAAAACCTTGAATGTTGTACTAGGTGTTGGAAAAATTAAATAGATATTTGGATAAGTTTTTGTTTGATTGAATTCCCAAATAAGCAATGTTCTTTACCCACCCTGTATGTCAGCTCATGTTTTATACATTACTGGTTTTTTAATGACTTCAAATCAATTAGACCTATCGTGATACGAAGGATCCTAAGACATCCTGTATAAAGGGTTTTTCCAATTAGAGGTGTTATTTTGATATTTAAAGAAAAATGCCATTTTTCAGTATAAATGATCGAATGTTTATTCCATTATGAAGAAGAAGCTATGCTGTTAATAGTGGAAAATAACATCAGGCTAATGACCACCACGACCACGCTTACAGGACCATTTCCTTTTAATTAAATTTTCCATAACAAAATCGAAAAATGGTTGCCCTATGTCCTCGATAGCCTCATGAATTCCATCTTTGAGGTCTTGAATCGACGTTGGGATATTGGCGTAGACCATCTCTTTCACGTGGCCCCAAAGTAAGAAGTCGCAAGGTGTTAAATCACAAGATCTCGGTGGCAAATTGTGATAACCTCTTCGAGAGATAACACGGTCCGTGAACTTTTCCCGCAAAAGATCAATGGTTTGGTTGCTTGATGATCGTCCGGCTTGAGTTCTTGTGTTTACTGAACTCTATAAGCTTTAAGACCCAAATCTTTATGCAAAATACGGTGTAATGACGTTTGTGGAATGTCTAATTCCAAAGAACGACGAGGAATGAACAAACCTGGGTTTTCTTCAACACTTTCGGCCTCAGCAGCAATATTCACGGCTGTTCTTGAGCGACGTGCCCGCGTTTTATTCTTCACGTCACTAACTTGTTCCAACAGCTCGAATTTTTCCACAAATTTCTTTATTGCGGTCCGACAAGGTGCTTCACGACGACCCAAAAATGTTCGAGTTTTACGAACCGTCTCTGCCAAATTTTCACCATTTTTATAGTGAACTTCAATAATTCCAGCGTTCTTGAAGCGTGTATCGTTCCATTTTAATTAATGGCGTAGTTTCTACTTGTCAAATGTCAAAAATGACAGCTTCAAACGTGACATCTACCTAAATAGCGGGCTATTCAAAATAACACCTCTTATTGGAAAACCTTTTATTATACAGGGTGTTTCCTAAACATGCGGCAAAAATTCATGGGGTTGTTCCTTGGACTATTTTAAGCATGTTTTGTCCTTTGATGATTTTTTGATTTTTGAAAATCTCTTTGTTTCGAAGATACGAACAACATTTTTCATATTTTTAAAATTAATAATAGTTTAAATAAAAATGCGTACCGCACTGTGTTTACGAAGTAGGTACAATTTATTTTTAAATGTGGAAGACTTGCGAAATCGGATCATTGCTGGGTGTAACTCATAAGAAATGATCCTGGTGTTTTTGAAAGGGTTCGGCAGTCAATGAGGAGAAGATTGGATGCTTGTATGCTGGCTAGAGGTGGTCATTTTCAACAGTTTTTGTAGGTTAAGTTAAATTTCATGTAATTTTTCATAATAAAATGTTATTATCTAAAATTTTGTTTCCCCTGTATCTTCGAAACAAAGAGGTTTTTCAAGAATCATCAAAGGACAAAATATTCTTAGAATAGTCCAAGGAACAATCCCCTGAATTTTTGCCGCATGTTTAGGAAACACCCTGTATATTTCTTCTGTTCAACGTTTCGGTCAGAGTTGGCGAGCCGTCGCCAGGAGAATATTTATTGATTTCTTCAGTCTTGAATGTTGTTCTCATATTGTACTTATTTCCAATTCTTCTAATCTTCTCAGATAACCTCTAAAGAATTGGTATAAACATTGTTTATCTCGTTCTATTCAAAATAACACCTCTTATTGGAAAACCCTTTAGAATACGAATGATTTTATGTCAATGTCAGGTTGTCAGGCACTTACTGAAATGTGTCTGGATCCACTCTCGAGATGTTATTATTCGAGAAGTCCGCATCAATAAGGACTGCAACCCCCCAAACATACTCTTGTCGAGCGTCCTCAACTTATTGCCGGCAAGCTGGAGTCGCCTCATTTTCATGTTAGCAGGAAAAGGCTGGATGTCTTCGATGGCGTTATCGTTCAAATCGAGGATGTAAACATCCAAACTGATATCCTCGTACGGTATCCTTGACAGATGGCTATCGGAACAGTCTGTCACCCAGTTTATCCTGAAGTAGTGGCAGTCACAGTCATCAGGACACTCGAGCTCAGCAGCTCCCCATTGAACAGAAGGAGCTCGCTACGAGAGCGCCTAATATAATTTGAACTACGTAGATCCTCATTTTCTGCAACAAAGTGAAACTGTTAAATGAGACTTCATCGAGTAGGTGTAATTGTCGTACATGAAACAATGAAACTAGGGATTCTCGATTTTCAACTGGGTAATAATCATCTGGATGAGATGGAGGCTCTTGGAACACGAAGTCGTAAAAGTTATTAGCTGTTTATTGCGCGTTTTAAATAAAGCAGTCAACATAGGAAAGGATTCGATACATAGTAGTCTGAAACATTTGAATCAATATGATGAAAATTGAAAAATAACGAAAACACGATTTTCACTGATTGCACTGGAAAATGTATCTACAGGGTGTTTCCTAAACAGCGGCAAAAATTCAGGGGTTTTTCCTTGGACTATTTTAAGCATGTTTTGTCCTTTGATGATTTTTGAAAAACCTCTTTGTTTCGAAGATATTTTTAAAATTAATAATAGTTTAAATAAAAATGCGTACCGCACTGTGTTTACTAAGTAGGTACAATTTATTTTTAAATGTGGAAGACTTGCGAAATCGGATCATTGCTGGGTGTAACTCAATAAGAAATGATCCTGGTGTTTTTGAAAGGGTTCGGCAGTCAATGAGGAGAAGATTGGATGCTTGTATGCTGGCTAGAGGTGGTCATTTTCAACAGTTTTTGTAGGTTAAGTTAAATTTTCATGTAATTTTTCATAATAAAATGTTCTTATCTAAAATTTTGTTTTCCCTGTATCTTCGAAACAAAGAGGTTTTTCAAGAATCATCAAAGGACAAAATATTCTTAGAATAGTCCAAGGAACAATCCCCTGAATTTTTGCCGCATGTTTAGGAAACACCCTGTATATTTCTTCTGTTCAACGTTTCGGTCAGAGTTGGCGAGCCGTCGCCAGGAGAATATTTATTGATTTCTTCAGTCTTGAATGTTGTTCTCATATGTACTTATTTCCAATTCTTCTAATCTTCTCAGATAACCTCTAAAGAATTGGTATAAACATTGTTTATCTCGTTCTATTCAAAATAACACCTCTTATTGGAAAACCCTTTAGAATACGAATGATTTTATGTCAATGTCAGGTTGTCAGGCACTTACTGAAATGTGTCTGGATCCACTCTCGAGATATTATTATTCGAGAAGTCCGCATCAATGAGGTACTGCAACCCCCCAAACATACTCTTGTCGAGCGTCCTCAACTTATTGCCGGCAAGCTGGAGTCGCCTCATTTTCATGTTAGCAGGAAAAGGCTGGATGTCTTCGATGGCGTTATCGTTCAAATCGAGGATGTAAACATCCAAACTGATATCCTCGTACGGTATCCTTGACAGATGGCTATCGGAACAGTCTGTCACCCAGTTTATCCTGAAGTAGTGGCAGTCACAGTCATCAGGACACTCGAGCTCAGCAAGCTCCCCATTGAAACAGAAGGAGCTCGCTACGAGAGCGCCTACTATAATTGGAACTACGTAGATCCTCATTTTCTGCAACAAAGTGAAACTGTTAAATGAGACTTCATCGAGTAGGTGTAATTGTCGTACATGTAACAATGAAACTAGGGATTCTCGATTTTCAACTGGGTAATAATCATCTGGATGAGATGGAGGCTCTTGGAACACGAAGTCGTGAAAGTTATTAGCTGTTTATTGCGTTTTAAATAAGGCAGTCAACGTAGGAAAGGATTCAATACATAGTAGTCTGAAACATTTGGATCAATATGATGAAAATTGAAAAATAACGAAAAAACACGATTTTCACTGATTGCACTGGAAAATGTATCTACAGGGTGTTTCCTAAACATGCGGCAAAAATTCAGGGGGTTGTTCCTTGGACTATTTTAAGCATGTTTTGTCCTTTGATGATTTTTGAAAAACCTCTTTGTTTCGAAGATATTTTTAAAATTAATAATAGTTTAAATAAAAATGCGTACCGCACTGTGTTTACTAAGTAGGTACAATTTATTTTGAATTTGTTTAACAACATTCCAATTACTAAAAACGGCCAGTTTTTTGATTTAAAATTGATAAGTTTAGATGGTAAAGGAATATTAAACACGGTTTTCATTTGAATTCGTTTTTTTTGGCTAGAGGTGGTCATTTTCAACAGTTTTTGTAGGTTAAGTTAAATTTTCATGTAATTTTTCATAATAAAATGTTATTATCTAAAATTTTGTTTCCCCTGTATCTTCAAAACAAAGAGGTTTTTCAAAATCATCAAAGGACAAAATATTCTTAGAATAGTCCAAGGAACAATCCCCTGAATTTTTGGCGCATGTTTAGGAAACACCCTGTATAAATGAGACAATTATTTATTCTAAACAATAACTAATAATATTAAATATAATGACGTGTGGCATTCTCAAGACATCTGATGTGTTGAGCACTCTACAGGATATCGATTGAAATATATTCTGGGAGTATTCTGCATTTCTAAAAAACTTAAATAGGTTTTCACTCCCAGTCTCTGAAACAGAAATAATTAAAAAAAAGTGCTCCTGCGAAAATCTTTGCACTCGTTGTCAGGTGCAAATTGGTTCTGAAAAAATCGTTGCCTAACAGTAAACTGAAAAAGGAAATAAATGAAAAGGATAATGTAACGTTTTGGTGTCTATATCAGACACCCTGTTCAGAACAAACTTCATTTGCAAATGAAAAAACACACAATTCTAAAGATTTAACAAGTTTGTCCGAAAAAGGTGTCTGATATAGACACCGAAACGTCATATTATCCTTTTCATTTATTTCCTTTTTTATTTTTACTGTTAGGCAAGAATTTTTCAGAACCAATTTGCTCCTTACAAACAAGTGCAAAGATTCTCGCAGGAGTACTTCATCTTAATTGAAAATTTTTCAATCATTTCTGTTTCAGAGACTAAGAGTGAAAACCTATAAAGTTTTTCCGAAAAACTCAACAGGATGTCTATTTTTAAAGTGGACAAACTTCGAGAGGTGATTATACAAGTGATTTGCAACAAAAAATGTCATATAACTCATGGTCGAAATGTTGACGATTATTCTTCCATTAACATTTCTTGATTTCACGAAAATTTTCAAGTTTTTCTCTCAAAAGATCATTATTCAGTTTTCCTTGTAGTCTCACCAAATTTGACCACATATTCGGGGAAAGGGTAAGGAATTTGCTACAAGATGAGAGAGTATGTGTGCAGAAAACACTCTTATTGCAGGCGTGGTAGGAGAAGAATTTCACGATACTGAAGTTATCAAATCAGGCCCACTTTTCCAATAGTTTAAAGTGGAACTTCCCTATAACGAACGTCTGTATAACGAATTTTTCTGTATAAACGAATTTCATACAAGACATTGCACCTTGAATCCAAATTCCATGTTGAAAACACCCTCTAAAACGAAGTAAATTCTCTCTATAACGAAATATTCAAAGAACATCACTCTTTCAATGAGTATTGGTAAGAAAGTATAAGGGTGCTAGTGTGAAAACTTGTGCGAAAATGTCTAAAAGCAAGTGCTTAAGTTTGAATGATAAACTTAAATTTATCAGTGAAGTCGACCGCGACATTGTCGGCTATGGAAAAAAATTTCTGTAAAACGAAATTTCTTTATAACGATTTTTTTGCGGATTTAGCGCTTTCGTTATAGGGAAGTTCCACTGTACCTCATTTAGTGTACTTTCAAATGACATATCAACTTTTGTGCTAGCTGCTCATTCTCCGCTATAATATCATGGCTAACCTGATAACAACGAAAAATTGTATAAATTCCGAACCTAAATTTGCTCTACTTTGAAGCTCACTTAGTACACAACTGTTTCGTTTCTGTGAATTTGTGAAGATTATAGGGAATCAAGATAATTAAATATTTCAGAAAATAAGCCAAACTCGTAACATTAAAAAAATTAGATTTTTTTTGGACATAGTGTTGGATTAAACCTTTTCTATTGTAAAGTTTTTTTCTAACCCAAGTCGACTGAAACTCGAGAGTGCAGAACAGTGCCTGGACCAAGCTGTAGACATCAGAGGCATAAAAAAGGACAGGGATATCCGCTCGGACAAAATAACAGTTCTGTGGTGAATTAACATTCTCTGTTTACAGTTGACAGTGTCACAAACTTTAAGGGTTCAAGTTGACAAGGTTTAACAGAATGAACATAGGACCACACGATATGCTGAAAACAAACTTTGTATAAGGGGAGGATTAAGATAATTCTCCAATATCGATGTGGTTAGCATATAACTTCGTTGGGGATTTGAAGTGTTTATGTTTTTGGAGTCCCAAAATCAACCTCATTTCAATATTCGTCAGCTCGCATAGTTGATGGCACAATTTCGGTGTTGACAGACATTAAACTCATAAAGAAATTGTGACAGAATATATACATATACATAGCTGATGAGCCAAAAATGTACTTCAAAACGAATGACAAAAAACCATAACGTTTTTGATCCATTCCACAATAAACGATTCATTTTGATATTTAATTTCATGTCCATTGCTTTGAGAGATTGAGAGTTGTTGAATGACCAAAATTTCCATTTTCAGATATCCATCGATTAGCAGAAAATTTGAACGATCCCATGGTAATCACGCTGACTTCTATTAATTGCAGCGGAGCAGCAATTCTGCTGGCCTCAGGCTCAGGTAAGGTGAGTATCTATTTTTATATTCTCTTGATCATTTGTTAATCATTCATGGGTTATTTATAAGCAAACCAATCTCCTTATATAATCTATAAATTAGCATCACAGTTGAACATATTTTGAATCACGTGATGACTCAGAAAAGGCTGGTCTTCGATACTTAGCACATCGGTATTAGATGAATTTAAAATATTCAAATAAAACATGCGATTAGTTGAGAAAATTCTACAGGGTGGGTCAGAGGAACTTGCGAAGCAATAAGACTATTCATTTAATTTTATATGGGACTTGAGATTGATACCGAATATACAGGGTGTAACTAAATAAGTGTAAAATATTTAAGGAGGCGATTCCTCTTCGAAAAAAAGATAGGATCTTTCATATAAAGAAACTTCATTGGAGCATCCCTTGTTAAGATACAGCCCCTCAAAGGGAGTACATAAAATTTGTATAACAATTTTTTTCACAAGCACCAAAAAAATTACAATATTGAAATTATAAACTGACAGCGTTATACCAATTTAATTGTCACTATCGCTTAAAGTGTCCTACTAGATAGATTAGTTTCGCATTTATGACGATTTACATATCTCTATAGTTGTTCGTAAAATAATTTTTTACTGCGAACTGGTTTATTTTGGGCAAAAAACTCAAGAGAAATTTTTTGTTTAGAATGAAACAGGCTATCGGTATATTAAATGGTAAACAAATAATAAGACAAAAAGTTACATTGGAAATAAACTTTATGGGTTGCGTTTCCCACCCTTACAACCATGGGGTAAACCAAATAAATAACTGGTAGTAGGAAACGTCAGGTTAATTTCAATATTGTAACTTTTTTGGTGCTTGTGAAAAAAATTGTTATACAAATTTTATGTACTCCCTTTGAGGGGCTGTATCTTAACAAGGAATGCTCCAATGAAGTTTCTTTATATAAAAGATCCTACCTTTTTTTTCGATGAAGATTCACCTCCTTAAATATTTTACACTTATTTAGTTACACCCTGTATAAATGCAGAATCTCAGCACACACGGAATTATATTCCGAAAATTGTTCAAAAGATGAAATATGTGAAATAATTAAAAAAATAAATTCTATCGTTGTGATGATACGATCCTCTTGAAATTTTGCATGAACATTCAGTATATGAATCTTCATTCACGAAATAAATTTTACTCGAATCTCATATCCTGTTATGGAAATATAAAGATTCTTCTTTTCAATATTCCAATTGAATTTTCTATGGTTCTGTTAACACTATGGCCACAAAATTTTGCATGAACATTCAGTATATCAATCTCCATACACAAAATAAATTTCAATCAAATCGGATATCTTTTTATGGAAATACGAAGTTTCTTATTTTCCATATTCCAATTGAATTTTTCATGGTTCTGTGTACACTATGGCCACAAAATTTTGAATGAGGCTTATTATGAGCATCTTGCATGTGGCTGCAACATTTCATTTCGATTGGTTTTGTTTGCTCTGAGATATTGAGGAACAAAAATTTTGAATGAACATATTTTATGGAACACCCTGGTTGTTTAACGAACTTAACCTCTGCCCCACCCTGTATTTATACACTTGACAATGGTGGTAAAAGAATAGTAAACACATTTTTATGAATTAACAGTTTGTTTCGAGGATAAATTAGAATAATGTACTATTGAAATAATTAAAGAAATTTCAGAGATTTGTTCTGATATGAATCCTGACTTCACATCAGGGCTTTCCTCATTTTTTTCATACTTCCGACGAACCTAGAACTGAAATCAATTCAATCAACAAAACCGAATCGAAATCAAATTCATTCAAACCTGATGAACCGTTGTAAATATTTAAGATGACCCTCAGCCATGCAAACGTACAGATTCAAATTGTGAACGAATCGCCTACGGACGCGATATTTGCTCACTTCCGAGAAATTTCTATCAGTGAATTGTGGTCAGGACTTATTTACTTTTAATCCAAATGAAACAAATTTGGTTATGCAAAAGCTCAAGCGGGTTAAATCGAATTTCAATTATTTCCTGTTGTATTATTGTGCCATTTGTTTATTGATGATACGAATATTGTTTTCAGTTTTCACCACATCATTCATTCGACATTCGATCTATTGGCGATAGATTCTTCGGTGGAGGGAGTACCAGTGCATCCATTAATATATTATGTCCACGCCAAAGCTAGCAACAATAATATGCATCTCATTATCCTTCTCAATCTTCAGTGAGTATTCTTTTACAGTTCAAAAGTCAGTATTTTAAAATATGTAGTTTTTTTCATAGAATTTTGCCGAACAGTTCAACAGATGTATATTTGAGACATTCACGAGCTGTAACTGACTGAATCCAGTTGTTCGGTTGCAATAATGTAGTTTTGTCTTTCTCTTATCGTTGAGAATGGCCTACCGCCCTACCGTATTGACACTTTTAACGTTAAGAAAGAGACAACACTACATTATTGCAATCGGACAACGGGATTCAGTCAGTTACAGCTCGTAAATCTCTCGATTAAACATCTGTTCAACTTTACGGCAAAATTATCTGTCTGATGCATTGTATATCGTATGTTTGCGATGTGAATTTCCAAACCTGTACATTTATCGAATTATTACCATGAAATTTTAAGTAATTAATTTTTAATTGAACATTGAAAGTGCGATTTCTATACTCGTAAATTCAAACGTCGCGTCATGATGACGGATCCGACCAATGAAATGAATGCTAACGCATACGTCACACTCAACCGCTAATCCTGATCGTTTGAATTTGATTTCTTATTTCGTATAGATATTGATTGAAATATATTCTGGGAGGATTCTGCGTTTCTGAAAAACTTTATAGGTTTTCACTCCCAGTCTCTGAAACAGAAATAATTAAAAAATGTTCAATTAAGATGAAGTGCTCCTGCGAAAATCTTTGCACTTATTTGTCAGGAGCAAATTGGTCTTGAAAAAATTGTTGCCCAACAGTAAAACTGAATAAGGAAAGAAATGAAAAGGACAATGTAACGTTTCGGTGTCTATATCAGACACCTTCTTCGGACAAACTTGTGAAATCTTCAGAATTGTGTGTTTTTTCATTTGCAGTCTAAATGACATTGAAAGTTGTCAATACATAGAGATGTTGATTCATTTATTTTGAAACTTCCTGATGTCACTTCTTTTTTCAATAAATCAATCCAAATACGAGCTATTCCAACAGAACAATTGGCCAAATTATCTACTTCATCTAACGAAATACACGTGGATTCCTTAATTTTCCTTTTATAATTATCAGGTTCCGTCATTAGGATCTTTGTGTTGTTCCAGTTCATCATATGATCTCCGCTATTTGAACATACATGATCAGCGATTTGTGATCTTGTAATGTCTCTTTTATTGATGTTGTTCTTATGTTTCCGTTTTCTTATCTCTAAAGGCCTTGATGTATCTCCTATATAAGATTTTCCACATATACAGGGAATATTGTAAACACAATTTTTTGATTATTGTGTCTCATTCATTGGTTTCGTTCTGGTTAGAATGGATCTCAAATCATTTTGTGTTCTGAAAACAGTTCTTATGTTGAATTTGGAACCAGATTTTCTTATTTTCTCTGAATGGCCAGGAATATAAGGATAACGTTCAACAAATTTGGTTGTTGTTCATCATTAGAATTTTGATTAGATATTTTTCGTTACATTGTCCTTTTCATTTATTTCCTTTTTCAGTTTTACTGTTAGGCAACAATTTTTTCAAGACCAATTTGCTTCTGACCAATAAGTGCAAAGATTCTCGCAGGAGCACTTCATCTTAATTAAATTTATTTTAATTATTTCTCTTCAGAGACTGGGAGTGAAAACCTATAGAGTTTTTTAGAAATGCAGAATCCTCCTAGAATATATTTCAATCGATATCTACATTTAGATGTTTTATTTTTTCACATAAAAACGGTACCCTACACGAGAAGAAAACAAGAGAGATTTTCGTCACATATTGAATGAAGAATTCAAAAATAATTGTTAGAGTAATATATCTCAGTGGCGTACCACATTTCAGTCACCTTTCAACTAAAACTTCAACACCCTGTTTCTTGAAAACAATGCATTTTCGGACCTTCATTTATGGAAACTTTCTTTCATAACATGATCTAACGAATTAACGTCCTCTATAATCTTGAATAAAAAATCTTGAGAAATATCTTAATCTTAAGATGAAAAAACATAGCTAACTAGTGTGAATCATTCACCGGAAGACCTAATTTCACCCAATCTACTCAAAATTATTCTGATGGTATTGTAATTATTTAATGAAGCGTGCACTTATCCTTCCTCTTTCGGCATTCAAAGCTCTTGAATCCACGCAATTACGCATCATACCGGTAATCCAGCTCATTATTTGGTGAACTCCCACATCGTATTGAATGTTCCATATAAGTACACCGATACCGAATAATCAATATATTACATAATAACATGTTTGACTTCGGAAACTTACTAGGCCAAGAATACATGCTGAAGTTGAGCTAAGATGAGCCGTGGTTCTCTTTGAGTGCCGTATCCGAAGTTGTATCAAAAGCATTCTAGCGTTGGCAAGGAAAACCCTTCTATAAACTTGACATACATCAAGCGCATTCAATAATATTGCTCCAGCCCCGATTTGGGCGGTTTTTTCGATAATTCTCGGGGATAAAATTGAATATATTCGCCTCAAAAATGTTTGGGCTATTTCCAGCCCTTTTGCGTCTTGTATTCAACGTTTCGGCCACTCTGCAGAACACTCTAGAATTGTAGCTTTCATAAAAGCAATTTAAGCAACTGTCCCCACAACTTTTTCCAGAAAATACCATTTTTGAAATGAGGGACCCTCGAAATTTTTTATCGATTATCCGTTTTTTTCTGAAAAACACAAAGGACCCCACACATTTTGTATGAGAATTGGCTCCCGGTGGATTTGGCTGAATATTTGATATGATGTTCTACTAATCCTTCTGATCAAATGTCTCCACAGTCACGAAACTGAAAAATGCATACTTCTAGGAGTTTTTAGCGATTTTTTGTATCCATTATGACTTACGTATTACCGTTCACACAGAAATGTTTGAGAATATTTCGTGATTACTGAAAGCAGATTCTGACAATTCGAAATATTTTCAAACATTTCTGTGTGAACGGTAATACGTAAGCCATAATGGATACAAAAAATCGCTGAAAACTCCTAGAAGTATGCATTTTTCAGCTTCGTGACTGTGGAGACATTTGATCAGAAGGATTAGTAGAACATCATATCAAATTTTCAGCCAAATCCACCGGGAGCCAATTCCCATAATACGTAAGCCATAATGGATACAAAAAATCGCTAAAAATTCCTAGAAGTATGCATTTTTCAGCTTCGTGACTGTTTAGACATTTGATCAGAAGGATTAGTAGAACATCATATCAAATTTTCAGCCAAATCCACCGGGAGCCAATTCCCATACAAAATATGCGGGGTCCTTTGTCGCATCAATTCAGAAACACCATGTATAAAATAACATTGTAAGAATAAAAGTAAGACAGTACCGAAGGAAAAATCCATACAATTAAACAATGTTAATTAGATTATGCTACAGAAATTTTATCAGTTTGAACAAAACATTATTTGTTCACGTGCAATCATCAAACTTGATTAACATTTCTATTAATACCAAAAAATATAGCGAAAAGTAAATGACACACTTTCAATTGGACATGATAGACGTAACATCCTTGACGTTCTTGAATATTTAAACGAAAAGAATACGGATTTTTGCATGGAAATCGTGAGTCATAATACGGAATTGGAAATATCATTGATGATTTCTTCAAATTTCAATTTTCCTTCTTTATTTATTCGTCGAAAATTCAGTACACTGTTGACAAAAATGTGGGATTCCACAAAAATCGTTGTTTCACTGCTTTAAACCTGTGGGTTACATTTTCGAATACTGCGATAGTTTCTTCAAATGCCGAGTGAAGACTTTCACAATTTTTGAGAAGAAAACCCAGCATTTAAATTAATATTGAATCCATTCGTATGTAACTCTTATTTCTCGAATTTTCTGATGTGTCATCAAAATGACTTTTTGCCGGTGACAAACTGGTTCAATAGTGGAAGTATGTCTAGTTGATTTCCCCCAACTATCTTATCAATTCCGGTCTAGCCGCATATCATATAACAATTATTATCGATTCTCATATCATAACCTAACTTTTATCCTTAACCGTACGAATCTTACCTACTCACTGAGGACGTTCTCATTTCTGACGAAACAATGACAAATGTCACTTAGGATCACAGATACAGCACTTACTTATAACACCTCATTTACCTATCTATTTCGCTCTGTTTTCTGTTTACTTCTCAGGATAGACCTGTGGGCATTTTAATTTTCCATAGGACGCCTGCGTTGTGTCCTCAAACGCAATGAAAACAGTTCTTCGACGTTGCCGCTTGCAGGTTTCACTTGAACGCTATCACCTAGAAATTACGTTACGTACATTCATTTTTTACGATCGAATATCAATAGTGTGCGAAATTTATGGAGCGTATTTCAATAGGAGCCGGTCTTTTCGATATTAAATAGAACGGGTTGGGTATCAGGTATTAACAAACTCATTTTTTCATTTGAAAGGATTTAAATGCTTATTTATCTACGGAATATAACATAAATCGAATGCTTCTTACTGTGGCCTTGCTTGCAAAATCATTTTTAGCGAGAAACCTACGTGAATTATCAAAATTTCCGTGTATTGCCGACATATGGTTCCAGCAGGACGTGCCACACAGCAAATATTTCCTCTAACATAATGTTTAAACGAGTTGAGGGTATGATCAATTCCCACGGAGGGAAAGTAAATTAGCTATCAAGATAGTTCGATTTGAGCCCCCTCGAATTTTTCTTCTGTAACAGCTTTATGTCAAAAATAACAGATATCCTTAAGTGCATCATAACCTAGGTCATTCCTTTAATTAACTCTTATCTCTTATGAGAATGGACCTAGAGGATATGTGACATTATGAGAAGCTAAAGTGGACATTTGATTATGTTTCACTCCTTTCAAGTAAAAGAAAAGTTTTGATAATAGATACCTCATACCTTGTTTCATTTCACCCTTGTTTGAATGGTCTCAAAATCTTACGTCACATGTAACTCTGGATTTGTTATTTTTCTTTGCATTTGTCTATTATTTCTTCTTAATATTATCCAAACATAAAATCTATTTAGGTTTCAATACTCTGTAGGAAAATACTCACTCGTATATTTGTGTCAATTTTCATCATTTAAGAACAGCCATTATCAGATGCTTTTGAGCGCTCGTTCATTGGTGAAGCACTAATGCTATTACCTAAAATTTTGTATAAAAATGCAAAATCACAACATGATCTGAATTATATTCTGGCAATTATTCAAAAAGTAAAAAAAATAATTATTAGTTTCTTCAGAAATATCATAAGTTTTAATTTTAAATTTCATTTTCTGTCAGAGTATTCTTCTGATGAATTTAAACGAATTTGAGAGTTCCATATTCAATAGATGACGTCCATTTATACAATATGTGCCTGATCATGACTTAGCGATATTTTAAGGGCATCAAATATACTTTATTTTATCGACAAAAACACCCACAATGGGGTGTTTACCCCCTCAGTTTTGGAGTAGTCCCCATTTTAAATTTACTTTTTATTGTAGTTGACCCTTTCAAACAATATCGATTTCTTCGGACATAAAGGTCCTACAGATGTGAAAAAAATGTTTTTTTCAAGATGATACTACCAGCTTTTATCAAAGTGGAAGAATATCAAAACATTCAACTTAAAAATGTCATAAAAAAATTCTAAAATAAATTTACCGATTTTCTAGTAAATCCGCAATAGTACAAGAACTAGCACATTGAAGTATAATTTTTTTTCAATGTGCTAACATGCAAGGATATTAGCTACAAAACGATACCAACACAATTTCTGTAAGTTACATAATTAGAAAGTAATTGCTGTTCGAACATGACCCTTATGAAAATTGATAAAATAAAGTATAATGCCTACATCTGGTGACTAAAAAACAAAAGTTTTTGTCCTGCTCACTCACCACTTCAACAGCTGTAGCAACAAAAAAAAAGTTTAGGGCGCTCGCGTAGTGGTCATGTTCGAACAGCAATAACTCTCAACCTATGTAACTTACAAAAATAATGTAGGTCTTGTTTTGTAACTAATATCCTTGCGTGTTAAATCGTAGAAGAAAAATTATACTTCAGTGTGCTAGTTCTTGTACTATTTCGGATTTACTAAGAAAATCAGTACATTTTTTTTACTAAAATTTTTTTTAAGAATTTTTTTATGGCATTTTCAAGTTGAATGTTTTCATATTGTTTTACTTTAATGAAGGGTTGTAGTATCATCTTTCAAAAAACATTTTTTTCGCATCTGTAGGATCTTTAGGTCCAAAAAAATCGATATTATTTGGAAGGGTCAACAAAAATAAAAAAGTAAATTTAAAATTTCCCAAAACTAAGGGGGTAAATTTCGCAATGTGGGTGTTTTTGTCGATAATATTAGGTATATTTGATGCCCTTATTATCGTTAAGTCATGACCAAACACACTGTATAGTAAAATCCGAGTTGAATTCGAATCGATCCTTTGTTAAATTTGTCTTGCCATATTCATTAGCGCGAAGCAGAAACAAGGACTTCGCAGAATTCTAATATAAACCAACCTATTACACCTGTTCCCTTCCTAATTCGTGTGTGAATACTTGATGGAACGGACAATAGAATTGCATCTTCACAGTTGTCTAATCCAACTTATCTAATATGCGTTTTGTGCGCTTTGATGGTAATGAAATAGCTTACGATATTGCTGCTCCCATGAAACTGATTATGAGCTCATACAATATGCCGAATGTCCGTGATTGCTTCATACGATATTTAGCTTGGGTTTTATCCGAAGAATATCAGAGTATTTCGCACCATATAACGAAGTAATAATTCAATAAATATTAATTTGAATATGCTCTCTGTGCTTACAACAAAACAAGAATCTTCTCACTTGTAGTTTTGACTTAATAATGAATATTCTTGTATCAGGAATACAGTTTTTTCATTTTTATTATATAAAATAGAATGAAAATGTCAAGGCCACTTTTACAAGCCTGAATTTTGGAAATACAGCTCGAAATTGTTCAACTAATTGATTTAGTGTATTGTTCTCAGGTAGGAGTGGGTTTGGTATGAATAACAAACAAGTTTACAAATAATTTAAATATTTTATTTCAATAAACATCATCCATAACTTATACGAAATGGAGATAACTGAACGTTATAAATACAAGAGTATTGAGGACAATTAGAGTCATATTTGTAAATAATAGTTGTACACATGACACATGTTTTTTTTTATCATTTATTCAAAATGCTTATTAAAATAAATTCTCAACATGTAATATCTTTAGCATGGAAGGGGGTACATGGTCCAATAAAGACATACATAGACTTATTTATATTAAATAAATGAGGAAGTAAACCAGAAAAGTTCTCAATTATATGTTATTAATCTTCAAGGGGGTGTATATTCTCGAAAAATATTGCTATAAGATTACAAGCAAATATTTCCCAGAGATCTGAAGCAACGCATAACTTCGAGAACTTTCAACTGGTACATTTGAAGCATAAAAATCAATGAAAGCGTATATTTTTCGAGAATTTTGAACCCATAAAAAGTTCTGTATATTTCCAAATATATTCCATATCATCGTAATGAAGTCGATCATCAATCCATTCAATACATATCCACTTAATCATTTGAGAAGGTTCGGATATATTTATTGCTTTTCAATTTTTCACCCTATTTTACACTCTGTCCGTGAGTTTTAGGTTTAAAATTATTTCACATATTCTTAGTAGCAAAATGGACATTTTTAAACTATTCATTCAGTCTTTTCTTCTAATATTCTAGAAGAGCTGAATACTTTCCCTAAAAATTCGGTTGCTTTTTCTTTTAATAAACATAAAGGTATCTACTAGTTTCACTGGAATCAAAACATATCAGATGACAATAAAAAATGTACATTCAGATGGTAGAGTATTAGCAACAGTGAATACAGGAAGACAATTATTTAATTATCCTTTTATTATAAAACTTTTATACACCTTGAATAGCTAAGATATCGAACATATTTACTTATAATCGAAAATATATCATCTTATTCTTCTGCTTTCGAAGAAGTGTAAGATTTTTATATATTATGCTGCCATTTTTCAAGATGCTCAAGTTTTTCACCATTCAAAATAGTTGAATTAGAAAATTACTATTAAAGAATAAGGAAAAACACATGGACATTGAATTTCGATGTGAAAAAATGGTAATGGAGCTATAAATTAGAAAGGGCCAAGAATTGAAGGAAACATGCTAATAGAGAATCCCTCTCGACAATTTTCTTTGAGCACTCTAATTTTTTTCCTGGAAAAACTTTACAGGATCTTGAATATTTTTCTGGATCTTTTCTACCTTCTGTAATTGGCACGAATAAAAATAACAAATCGAATGAATGAAAGACAAGAATAGACACATATATAATGATAGTCAATTACTGCGCCTTTCGATAGATGCCTCAAATTGAAAATCGTTACCAATTTGATGTTTCGAAGGATATCTTCGACAACAAATCCGTTTCAGTGGAAAGATTCTTGTATTTTTACATGGAATTAACATTGACTTTGGATCTAGTTTCCAATGTGAACACTCCTTCATTGTCGTTAGCATATTACTATCAGAAGTGGAACTTTTGTGCGAATTTTAGAAGACAGTTTTTGTTGGAATGGTTTTCATAGGTCAAATCTCCTCTTGGATAATTGGATAAATTGGTTTAAAATAACAACCAAATGCTGACGACGATATAGACAGTGTTCCACTTATGTTGTAGAGAAGACGTCTAAAGGAATTGAAGATTTCAATGAAACTGTGGGAGAGTTTTTGATGAAACGAATGGATAATTCGGTTCATCCCCAGAGTGGGTTTAGACGTAAACGATGTGAGGTCTGTCCTTCAAGTGACAGTCCAACTGCTCGTATATGTTCATATTACTCATACAGTTCCCGTAGTCCGATCCATAATGTTCCCAGGAGGAAAGCGTGCGATAATCATGATGATGAGACACAGGTGGAGAAACGATACATTTTTCTATTCTCTGGGGCTCGTAGGTTTCGGCTCTTCCGCAGCTTAGGGCACCGTTCCCTTGAGACAGATCTTTACTCCGTAAGTGACTCTTTTTCAGCGGCCCCCATAGCATAAGACCTGTTAGGATCACAACAACGAACAGGACACTGATTACGGCCGACGTTATGGCTATCCAGCTGAAGGAACAGTTTATCTCAGATTCGGCCACGTCCAGGAGCCGTTTGCCAAGCAAGGGCTCTGGCCCCGCGCAATTTATATCTTGAGAATCGATGTGAAGCTCGGCGGGCATTCCATACGTCTGATTGGATTGGATAATTGGGACTTTCTTTTGATCTTGAGCTAAATGCCATAACCACAGTAACGAGCAGTTACACTCTAGGGGATTTCTTCCTAACTGTAACAACCTTAATTGATCTAATGGAAAATGGCTGGCTTCAACAGTAGTCAGAGCGTTGTTCCTCATTGATATATGTACAATTTGGGATTACCGTGGAATAACCTGGTCGGTATCGATTTAACAGCTATGTTGTCATTGAACCAAAGACGCTCCAAGTTGATATTGTCAACGAACGCTCTCACGTCGACCTTTGTAAGGAGATCTAATCGATCTAAATGAATGTATTTCAGCTGAAAAAGGCCTCGAAAAGCCACGGGCGGAATCTTTTCCACGAAATTTCCACTCAGTTTGAGCCAGGTCAAATTAGATAACTTCGACAAGGATGCAGTGGGTATGTTGGTGAAATTGTTGTCGCTTAGATCGAGCCGTTCAAGAGATGGTAGACCGGCAAGGGCGGCATGATGAATATCTCTAATCACATTGCCGTCGATTGAAAGAGATCGGAGCTCTGGAAGATTTGGCATGCTCCCCTCATCAACGCTGTAAATTAGGTTTTGCGACAGCATCAGACGCTGTAAGCCAATCGCGTCAAACAGGACAGTCGATGGAATTTCCAATAGCTGGTTGTTATCGAGCACCAATTCTTTCAAATGTTTTGTGGTCTTAAGCAGGCCTTTCTCCAGATGCGTGATTCTGTTTCCGCTCAGCACGACTGTACGTAGGGAATGTAACTCGAGGAACGTCGAATTATGCAGCTTCTCTAATCTGTTGTAACTCAAGTCCAATTTAACAAGCGCTTTCAGTCCGTTAAATGAGTCTTTCTTCAGTTTCTCAATGCTGTTACGACTGATATTCAAAACCTGCAAATTACGCTGTGATTTGAATTTGTCGGAACCGAGGGAAGTGAGATTGTTCGTAGACAAGTCGAGTGTGAGCAGGTTTTCGTAAATGGATAGGGTGTAATAGAGATTACTGATCTTATTGTTGGATAAGTCCATGTGGCGTATCTCTGGGTTCAGTTGGAGGGGGATGACCTCTAGAGATGCGGAGGTGCAGATCGCTGATAGAGTTGTGTCGTTACAGCGGCACTTGACTGGACAAAGGGCGGCCTCGCTAGCAAATCCAGTGATCGCTAGAAGGAGTAAGGTGGGCAGCGTACGCCAAAACATGGGTTGGGTCTTCTCACCCCCCATGCCAAGCACGTCTGACACTCATGGGATCTGAAACAAATTCCGCCATTAATAAATTGAATTTCGACAGAAATTTTAATGAAATTTCGTTCATCAGCATGAAATCAATATCGCCACTCCTAATAATCGACAACCCGACGTGTGGATTGAGGTGAAGGAAATAGGATTTTGGTTTATTATTTTCTCAGATCAACACTTCGGAGAAATGAAATTTCCCTTATCTAGATGGCGCGGGCTGACGAACGATACCTTATTATTATTAGTTCATGAACGTGCAATATTTTTGTTATATTTGATTTTTCAGCGGAAGCAGTGGTTTTTTATGCGTTTAACATGAGAATAAATTGTGGTGGAAAAACTTTGTTCATTTCAGGGCTGTTACGTGAAGCCATAAAGCAAATTAGGTTCTCTAGTGAGTCATAATAATGTTATAGGACACAGAATGAAATTTTAATAATTTTTGTTGCCAAAATAGCCGTTTTCAAAAGATATTTTCGATGAAACTAATGAATATACTTCCAGTGTATGCATTTGAAATTGTAAATTGTTTTCCTCATAAACAAGGTGTTTCTGAATTTAAGCAAAAAATCTTAAGGGTTCTTCATCACTGATATTGAAGGGTTTTCCAATAAGGTGTTATTTTGATACTGAAAGAAAATGCCATTTTTCAATATAAATGATCGGATGTTTATTTCATTATAAAGAAGAAGCTATGCCGTTAATTGTGGAAAATAACATCAGGCAAATGACCACCACGACCACTCTTACAGGACCATATCCTTTTAATGAAATTTTCCATAACCAAATCGCAAAGTGGCTACCCTATGTCCTCGATAGCCTCACGAATTCCATTTTTGAGGTCTTGAATCGACGCTGGGCTATTGGCGTAGACCTTCTCTTTCACGTGACCCCAAAGGAAGCAGTCGCAAGGTGTTAAATCACAAGATCTCGGTGGCCAATTGTGATCACTTCTTCGAGAGATAACACGGTCCGCAAACTTTTCCCACGAAAGATTAATGGTTTCGTTGCTTGTGTGGCACTTTGCGTAGCACTGAACTTTATAAGCCTTGAGACCCAAATCCTTATGCAAAATACGCTGTGATGACGTTTGTGGAATGCCTAATTCCAAAGAACGACGAGGAATGGACAAACCTGGGTTTTCCTTAACACATTCGGCTAACACAGCAATATTCTCGGCTGTTCTTGAGCGACGTGCACGGGTTTTATTCTTCACATCACTAACTTGCCCCAACAGCTCGAATTTTTCCACCAATTTCTTTATTGCGGTCCGACAAGGTGCTTCACGGCGACCCAAAAATGTTCGAGTTTTACGAACCGTCTCCGCCAAATTTTCACCATTTTTATAGTGAATTTTAATAATTTCAATGCGTTCTTGAAGCGTGTATCGTTCCATTTTTATTAACGGCGTAGTTTCAAATGTCAAAAAATGACAGCTTTCAACGTGACATCTACCGAAATAGCGGGCTATTCAAAATTACACCTCTTATTGAAAACCCTTTACATTGTTTCCAAGTAATTATGTTCGGTCTGTGCCTCGATTTCAGATGAAAAAAGCTCAAGATTTGAGTTGAGATCAATTCGATTGAATAGTTTTCGAGTTATAATGATTAGACATATTATTGATGGTATATTTTCTGAACTAGGAGAGAAATCGTGTCGAAGTTTTTTATTAAGTTACAAGCACGTATAAGGAAATATTCTTGTCCTACCCTATAGAAAAGCGAAAAACGAGAGCAGATTAATTCATACTCCCTACGGTCCGATCCAAGATGGATCCACTTACAAGAAACATCGAGGGAACAAAACATTCAAAAGTTGAAGATTGAAAAAAAGTTGTTTTGAATTGAGCTCGGGACAATTTTTTGATAGGCATCTACATTATGCACTGGGGAGTCATTCGTTACAGTCCGGTCGTCATACTTTTTATGGCCTCGATAGTTTTCTCCCATTTTCGGAATCTCTGTCTTCATCTGATGTTCGACAACTCCGATTCGAGTCGCATGTATTATTCATTCCTAAATTTCTGGACTGTGGGACGCGTATGGTAGAACAGATAATTTGCACTGAAAACTCTCTAGTTGCCATTTTAATATGAATTATTCAGTGTTTTCGAAAGGATCCCCCGTGTTAACACAGTTCTCCACATAAAAATGAAAATCTACGGAAAATGTCCACGGCGCATTTTCAGAACTTCGGCTAACAGCTGTACGTGGAATTTATACGGACTTAATTAGATTGTTTCAGTGTTTCTCAACAGCGCGATCACGGCGAAAACCAGTTCGGAAGGGAGCGAATAAACAACTTTGTAAATTAAGGGTGGCCCATCTATCGGTTATTCCGAATCTGACAATATACTTACTTGTGTCATTCTATTCTGTCACGAATTCAGTTTTTTATGTTTCCTGAACGAAATAAATCGAATAATTCATTCGAAATTTATTCCCGAAATAAATACAAACTGAAACTGGTTTCATTGCTGATGCGCCAACACGTATTTAGTATGGCTTGTGGAGGGGAGACAATTTGGTAGAATTTGCAATTTTTTTTCGTTTTATTGCATCTCAAAATTTAATAGACTACCCATTAATGAACAGTTTATTATTTTCCATTGACAAATGCCCTCCGTTGAGGAGCACCTAGCAAATTTTTAATAAAATGTTAGTAAGATTCGGCAAAAAACGAATTAAAAATGATTTACAGTGGAACATCCCTATAACGAAAAGGCTAAATCCACAACAAAAATTCGTTATAAAGAAATTTCGTTATACAGAAAATTTTTTTCTATGGTCGGCAATGTCGCGGTCGACTTCACTGATAAATTTAAATGTATCATTCGAACTTAAGCACACTCTTTCAAGCATTTTCGCACAAATTTCACACTAACGTACTGGTTAGATTGAAACCAAACAGCCAGGGGTGTATTTAAAACTGTTTCAGAAGGATCTCTCTGTCCGCCTTAATGATTTAGTTTAAGGTCGGGATTTATTACGTACGTCCGGAAAAACTCATCCTTCTACCTTCTTACTAATACCCATTCGAAGAGTGATGTTCTTTGAATATTTCGTTATAGAGAGAACTAACTTCGTTTTAGAGGGTGTTTTTAACATGGAATTTGAATTCAAGGTGCAATGTCTCGTAAGAAATTCGTTATACAGGCGTTCGTTATAGGGAAGTTCCACTGTACTTGTACCATTCTATTCTGTCACGAATTCAGTTTTTAATGTCCCCTGAGCGGAATAAATCGATTTACTCTTGAGCATCCAAAATAATACAATTGTTAAGAAATTACACGAAAATGGCGTACAAAACTTGGTAGCAAAGAAGTACCAACAGTGTCCAGTATAGGCAAGTTTATTACTACAGGTCGCAGAACTGGTTTCATTGCTGATGCGCCAACATGTGTTTGATGCGGCTTGTGAAGCGGAGACAATTTGGTAGAATATACAAACCTTTTTCGTTTTTTTGCATCTCAAAATTTGAATGGCCTACCCATTAATGAACAATTCATTATGTTCCGATGACAAATGCACCTAGCAAGTTTGGAATAAAATGTAATTACGATTTAGCATATAACGAACTAAAACTAATTAATATCTTTTCGATGAATGAAGTCATAATCACAATTCACAATATCTCCATGAACATAAAACTGCTCGTGTTCTAAACAAAGCTTATATCGTCTAAATTTCTATAGTATCGTTTTCTTTGGAACCAACTACATTTACGAAAGTTGTTTCACACCAGAAGAAAGTGAAATTATCCAAACAGCAATTCTGTTTTTTCAATTTTCCTCGGTTGTTGGTTCGACATTGTAATTAGTAGTCCTTGGAAAAACTCGTGTCAATATAAGGCGGTCGTGTTCACTTGTTTCAGCGCAAACAGAAACAAGTGTAATAAACGGAAATTAGTTCCCAAGGTCCCGATGGAATTGTGTTTATTCAGGAACGTCTGATTTCACCTCTGGACTAATAGTTCCACGTAAGATTTTTTCGAGCGTGACTTAAGCAAATAGGGGAACTTCCCTAGGGAACTATATAGCCTGCAATCGGTAATGTCGCAAAAGTATGCCGGGGCAGTATGCTAAAATTGGATAGCTACTGTATGTAAACCAAAAACATGTGATTAAACTAGCAATTTGCAACAAAAAATGTCATATAACACATGGTCGAAATGTTGACGGTTTTTCTTCAACTTAACATTTCTGGATTTCACGAAAAATTTCAAGTTTTTCCTCTTAAAAGACCATTTTTCAGTTTTCCTTGTAGTCTCATCAAATTTGATCACATATTCTGAAATGGCAATAACTTTGCTACAAGATGAGAGAGTATGTGTGCAGAAACACTCTTATTGCAGGCGTGGTAAGGATAAGAATATCACGCTTCTGAAGTTAACAAAATGAATCCTATTTTCCAATGGTTTTTTCGATGGAATATTAATAATTATGCACACGCTATACGAGTACTTTCGAATGACATATCAACTTTTGTACTAACTGCAAATTCTGCGCCCTTATATCATGGCTAATCTGATAACCACGAAAAATTTTAAATATTCTGAACCTAAAACTGCTTTATTTCGAAGCTCTTCGAGATCGAATTTTAATGTAGTTTCATGAAAATAATCAATTCATCTTGAATCGAAATAATATCGAAGAAATTAACTTCCTTCTTCAATACATTTGACCATCGTTTTCGTACTGAATTTTCAACTCTAACAGGTTCATAGCGTTTCTGACGTATTTCTGCACAACACAATTATATGTTGACTAGCGACCCGCCCCGGCTTCGCACGGTAATTCGATCCAAGTAAAACTGTTACATAAAGACAGTTGCATCAAAATTTTATCATAAATTCCCTAAATTATGGCGCCTACCGATCCTCTAAGTAAGAAAAGTGATCAAATACTAACTTGAAGTCTTAGTAACACTCAGTTTTAAAAAAACATCAAAATCATTTCAGTAGCTATGGCGTCATGCGCTTCTTGACACGATCACGCTAGATTTCCGCGGGAATGAGGTATTTTCCCGCCGTAAAAAGTAGCCTGTGTCCGTGCCTAGGATCCTATCTTCATATTAACCAAGTCTTATAAAAATCCGTTCAGACGTTAAGGCGTGAATGAGGTAAACTTTTAAAACAAACGATTAAAAATCACTAACTTAATTAGTTTTCTGCCTACTGCCTACGCCTTAAGTACGATAGCATAAATATTAATAGCCCATATCCTTTTCTAGGTTACTATCTATCACCTAACTAAATTTCATCAAAATCCGTTCAGCCGTTTAGGCATGATAGAGCAAAACTCCCAGCTAAAACCATAAAAAAATCACTAACTCAATTCAGTTTTCTGCCTACTTCCTACCCCCTAAGTACGATGACGTGATCATTTTGATTTATATTCGTGTTTAGGTAACCATCTATTACCTTACTAAATTTCATCAAAATCTGTTCAGGCGTTTAGACGTGAAAGAGCATAAGTCCGAACAAAAACGACTAAAAATCACTAACTCAATTCAGTTATCTGCCTACTGCCTACCCCCTAAGAACGATCGCGTGATTATTTATAGCCTATGACCATTTCTAGGTTATCATCTATCACCATGCCAAATTTCATCAAAATCCGTTCAGCTGTTTAGGCGTGAAAGAGTAACAGACAGACAGACAGACAGAGTTACTTTCGCATTTATAATATTAGTATGGATGAGATACTGAAAGCGAATTAGATATACTTCCTCTTTCAAAGTGTTCTCAACATAAAAATCCAAAGGGGTAAAATCGGAGCTCTTCGGTGGCCATCTGAACGTATCTTTCAATCCATTGTATCGCAATATATTCAGTAAATTGATTTTGACATTAAGAATATGTATTATGTGCTGGCAGCCATTCATTTGAAACTAGACATTTTATCTGTTAGACAGGTGCATTTCATCGTATATGCCTGCCAAGTTGCTCTGGATTAACAAACAACTCATTCTGAGTACAATAATGGTTACCGGTTAGAAATAGTTATGAATGGCCGAACTCTTTCTTGCCGAATCCAATAATAGATATATCAAAATGGGGGTGAAAGATGAGCAACCTCAATAACTTAATTATTGGGTTCATCCAAGCATGGGACATTTCGCCATCTAATTCCATTGAATCGTGAAAAAGAGGACATTTTTCGAGATTGCTTTTTCCCAAACGGAAATCATAGATACAATCACGCAATTTTCAGCTAGCGTCGGAGTTTCCTTAAGGACGTCGGAAAGGAATTGTGCGTCCTCTTTTCCCTCGATCCGTCTTGCTTCCCGGAATTTTCGAGTGCCGATGAGAATAAAAAAAAATGAGAAATGTGCATTATTCCCTTCAAACAATAGGATTCGCGCCCAAGTAGAGCTTTCAGTTCAAATCTTTCGGTTTTTTTTCTGAAGCGGTATTGAATACAGGAAATCGGTGAATGCTTCGGTTCGATTCCTGACCTTTGATTAAGCGTAAATTGATCTGACGGAGGGTAAAAACCGGAAAAGATGTTAGACAGAGGGATGTATTATTCAGTCCTGGAATTAATGCCACTTGCGTTACTCTGAATTCAAATTAATTCATAGGAGAACAAAGGGGTTTTCCACTATGTTGAAATATATGTTAGATTAGGTTAGTTACATTTCTACAATTTCTGAATATAATACAACATTTTCGTAATTTAGTCATAGCTATAATTAGCAGAATACTTTTAAGCAACAATAAACTGCCACCAAATCAGTAAAATACAGTGGGACCTATAACGAACGTCTGTATAACGCATTTCTCTGCATAACGAATTTTGTACAAGACATTGCACCATGCTAAAAACTCCCTCTAAAACGGAGTGAATTCTTTCTACAACGAAATATTCAAGGAACATCACTCTTTGAATGGGCATTGGTAAGAAGGTGTAAGGGTGGATTTTTTCCGAAAATTTTCCGGACGTAAGTAATGAATCCCGACCTTAAACTAAATCATTACGGTGGGCAGAGAGATCCTTCTGAAACAGTTTTAAATACACCCCTGGCTGTTTGGTTTCAATCTAACCATTACGCTAGTGTGAAAAGTTGTGCGAAAATGTCTGAAAGCAAGTGCTTAAGTTTGAATGATAAACTTAAATTTATCAGTGAAGTCGACTGCGAAGTTGCCGAGTACCTATACGCCAAGCAACAGAGCTACAAATGATTAGTTTTTTGACAAAAATACTACCTGGAAGCCACCTGTGCCATTCCGTGCAGGACAGTCCGTAGTTTATTCCGACCATGTCCTCAACACGGAAATGCCATTTTTTTATTTGTTATTAACAAAAAACAACAAAAATCCCCGTTCTTTTTAGTTTTTTCGTTGCAAAATGGAAACAATTGATGCAGTGATAACGGTGCAATGGGATGAATTGTAGAGAATTACATTGTGAAGAGAATGATGGGTCAAACGATCCGATTGAATAATTAAAACTGGAGAAAAGCGGAAAAAACCGGAAAATTGCGTGTTTTTTCTTTTAACTCATAACTCTGCCATTTTGCGATATTAAGAACTGAAACTTCACACGATAGTAGCTATTGACGTGCAAATCATGTGTGCCAAAATTGGATTCGGTCGGATAAATAGTTTTCACATAATTCCCATTTGAATTTTTTTTGACATATTTTCGCGGAAAGCTGGATGCGTTTGAGGTCGTCCGATTGAAATTCAAAAAATTGATTTGGAAAGAAGACGTGATCAGTAACACGAAAAATGGCAGAGTTATGAGTTAAAAGAAAAAACACGCAATTTTCCGGATTTTTCCGCTTTTCTCCAGTTTTGATTATTCGATCGGATCGTTTGACCCATCATTCTCTTCACAATGTAATTCTCTACAATTCATCCCATTGCAACGTTATCACTGCATCAATAGTTTCCATTTTGCAACGAAAAAACTAAAAAGAACGGGAATTTTTGTTGTTTTTTGTTAATAACAAATAAAAAAATGGCATTTTCGTGTTGAGGACATGGTGGGAATAAACTACGGACTGTTCTGCTCGGAATGGCACAGGTGGCCTGCAGGTAGTATTTTTGTCAAGGAAATATCTCTATTGCTTGGCCTACTATAGAAACAAATTTTCTGTATAACGAAATTTCCTTCGCTTATAGGGAAATTCCACTGTAATTCAATTTATGAACATTCAATCGAAACGAAGCTGTAAACGTTAACACGACGCATCGAATAACTAAATAATAACAGAACGATGCTGCCAGACTGACAGACTCTTGGCGTTAGTATCAAAGTAGGGGAGCCGTAGACCAATTATCCCAACAAGGAATAAAGATACGGCACAAGTTCGCAACGCCGAATGTCGTTCGCGTTCATAAACAGATGTAATGCTACTTGGCTGCGTCAACAAATGCGTGAAGACATCTCTAAGTTTACCCTGGGGTTCATATGGAGCCTCAAAAATATGTAGACTCTTTTCGAAAAAATTAGACTTGTAGATTGCCATTTGAAGCGTTATATTCGAAGACTTCTCAAGATGAAATTTTGTGAATGAGTCTATTCGTAGCAGGTGCTGCAGTTGCATAAATTCTAGGACGAATCTGAGTTGTCTCAACAATTTTACAATAACGACTGTTGTCACTGCAGATTGATTTGTACAAGAACTAATAGATACTTATTGAAACCCCTGTTTCTATTCTGATCCAATTCGATATCAAATGCATTCTTTTTAGTTTGCTTAACCTGGAGTGAACACTTTGGGAAATAAGTTCGCCAATATGTGAGAGTGGTAATTTCATTGAGTCAATAGGCCCGGAACTTCAAAAGTCCAGTTTACAGAAGCGGGCCAAGGGATAAGTGGGTCCAAATGCGGAAAACTCTCATCTTTCGGAATTAAGTCCATTGAAAATGCTGAAGAGTTGTAGAGGAGATAGAATTGGATAAATAATTCAACCCCTCGAGGTTTTTCAAGGGCAAAAACTGGGGCATTTCAGGAGGAAATATGAATTAATGATAATAGGAACTACGCCGGACACTTCCGCCCCAAAGGAAGCGTCTTCTGTATTCATCTATATACAGGGCGATTTCGAGTTTGGGCATTTTCAGAAGAAAGTGTAACCAACCAGTTTAACTATGGAAACCAGTCACTCAGAGACTGGGTTTAATATCAATCATCAGTAATATCATAAATTTAACGTCACGTGATATATCTTTCAAGGTTACTGCATCTTTGGAATTGGATTTCGTCAGAATTCTGCGAGATGGAGCCAGCTGATGATTGGTATAGTGTTCGTTTATTTCATGACCTGATGAAACCTCAGAGTAAAAAGTAAACCTAGAGATGCCTTCACGCCAAGTAGAATCTGTTTATGAACGCGAGCAACATTCGGCGTTGCGAAATTGTGCCGTATCTTTATTCCGTACTAGCGCACGGTAATTAGATCCAAGTAAAACTATTAAATAAAGACAGTTGCATCGAAATTTTATCATAAATTCCCTAAATTATGGCGCCTACCGACCCTTTAAGTTAGAAAAGTGATCAAATACTAACTTGAAGTCTTAGTAACACTCAGTTAAAAAAAAACATCAAAATCATTTCAGTAGCTATGACGTCATGCGCTTCTTGACACGATCACGCTAGATTTCCGCGGGAATGAGGTATTTTCCCGCCGTAAAAAGTAGCCTGTGTCCGTGCCTAGGACCCTATCTTTATATTAACCAAGTCTTATAAAAATCCGTTCAGACGTTAAGGCGTGAATGAGGTAAACTTTTAAAACAAACGATTAAAACTCACTAACTTAATTAGTTTTCTGCCTACTGCCTACGCCTTAAGTACGATAGCATGAATATTAATAGCCCATATCCTTTTCTAGGTTACTATCTATCACCTAACTAAATTTCATCAAAATCCGTTCAGCCGTTTAGGCATGATAGAGCAAAACTCCCAGCAAAAACATAAAAAAAATCACTAACTCAATTCAGTTTTCTGCCTACTTCCTACCCCCTAAGTACGATGACGTGATCATTTTGATCTTATATCCGTTTTTAGGTAACCATCTATTACCTTACTAAATTTCATCAAAATCTGTTCAGTCGTTTAGAAGTGAAAGAGCAAAAGTCCCAACAAAAACGACTAAAAATCACTAACTCAATTTAGTTATCTGCCTACTGCCTACCCCCTAAGAACGATGGCGTGATTATTTATAGCCCATGACCATTCCTAGGTTATCATCTATCACCATACCAAATTTCATCAAAATCCGTTCAGCCGTTTAGGCGTGAAAGAGTAACATACAGACAGAGTTACTTTCGCATTTATAATATTAGTATGGATTGGGATAGTTGGTCTACGGCTCCCTTACTGTGGTACTAACTGCTAGAGTCTGCTATAGACAATTCTGTCAGTCTGGCAACATCTTTCTGTTACTGTTTAGTGGTTTTATGCGTCGTGTTTACATTTTCTTTTCGATTTGACGTTCATAAACTGAATTATTTTACTGATTTGGTGGCAGTTTATTGTCGATTGAGGGTATTCCGGTAATTATAGCTATGGCAAAATTACGAAAATTTTGTATTATCTGAGGATGAATCTCAAGAAGTCGAAAGTTTCTATGTATCGTTCTTTCATACGAAATACACTGTTGCTTGACACAGTAACGCATACCATCCTCGTCCATTTCATCAATTTTTCAAGCCATACCCGCAGAAGATGATGGGCTCCATTGAAATGAAGCTTTTACCTAAATAGTTTCGATTGACATGGAAATCGTTTGTCCTCCATTGCACAAGAGGCAACATTTCAGAGCCGAGTAGTGTTATCGCCTATGACGCTGAACAACGTAACCAGCGTGAGGACGGATTAAAAAGGAAGAATACGTCGACGATCAAAGTAAATTGGATCTGCTCATTAAATACTTCAGTAGTATAGATGTGAAGCCAGCTGCTGTCAAAAATGCAGAAAGAATTCGTGGCCACTTTCAACTTCAAAGTCAAAGTGAAGCGATTGACGTCAACTGTCGGGGTAAAAGTACTCGAAATGTTTTATATCCGAAACCAATAACCGATAATCTGCGCTTCGGATCAATTTATAAAAAGTCGAATGTTGAACCGACGTTCATTATTATTTGATGTAGAAAACATCGTCAGGCCTTTGTTACACGAAAATAAATTCTCTACAGCTCCATGGATATACGTTATTTATTTATTGATTATAACAATGTTTGAAACCCAGAGTATAACTGTTGGATAAAATTGATTGATTTGTCATAATGAAGCTTCTTGATCACTTTCCTGATCTTTTAGTATTTTTCTTCTTTTTCAATACCAAAATTGTGTCGTTTTGCAAACGTGAAATATTGCGTGCTCAGAATTAAGTTCGAGATATTCTCTACATCAAACAGATAAAGCATTGGTCCACGTACGGACCCTTGTGGGACACCACAGGTTATATGCTGGTCCTCGTGCATCTATACCGTACCGTCTATCCAACAGTGCTTGATGGTCAACTGTGTTGAATGCGAATGGTATATAGTCCGTGGGCCAACGCCTGTTTTTCATAATGATTACTAACAATCTGAATATTTGTGAGTAGCTTCATTTTGACGAGACGCCCAACTTTTTCCCCTACGAAAATTCTCGATAGTGAGGGCTAATACAGTATGGAGGCGTCGAGAGGGTTAAATGGGTAAATGTTCATATTTTATTACTAACAGCTACTTTATGAATTAAATCTTGAAACAATTTTATTACAAATTGAAAACAATAATTGTCCTACAAAAATGATGATTCTATAAAAGTGTCCCCCACTCTCACTATATATCAACTAAAAAATTATTACTAACCGGCCGATTTTTTCACTGTTGCTTAGCAAATATTCTCTCTATAAACTGGTCGCATTGTCCTACAAATTGAGTGGTATGATTTTCCAGTCCTACCTCAGAAATTGTATAACAGAACCCACAATTAAAAATGATTATTAACAATTGACAATTTCCGAGCGTAAGACTGGAAAAACCTGCCACTCAATTTATAGGAAAATGTGACCAGTTTATAAAGAAAATATTTGCTAAGCAACAGTGAAAAAATCAGCTGGTTAGTAATAACTTTTTTAGACCTAGTTGTTGATAGAGACAGAGAGAGAAAAGTTTACTCAGTCTACTATACAGTGTTGACTTCGTCAACTTACAAAGAAATACAAAGAAAAAAATATATAATTTATTTTACATCAGAGTTTACAGCTCCTCGAAGTTACTGTCCTGAAGAAACTCATCTACACTGTAGTAGCATTTTTTCATGAGAAAACGTTTGAGTCCACTTTTCTGTGCATTGAGTGTTCGATTTTAAAAATTTTCTGGTGCCGTATTCTCGAGAAGTGATATTCGAAAACGTATACGAACTTCATTGCGCGGTGTGCATTTTTGCAGGTAAAACAGAGACTCGCGCAATGAAGTTCGTATACGTTTTCGCATATCACTTCCCGAGAATACGGCACCTGGTAGCTTATTCCAGATTGCTAGTAGGCTATATGTTACGTTTCTCTGTAAGTATGTAAAATTAGCCTTTTCTTCAATGAGATAGTGTTTCCCTCTGGTATTATATGGATGTTCTAAATTTTAAAATTCGCTGATGTTATTGATTGCGAATTTTACGGATTCATATATATACATACTATATAGGGTTAGTATACCATGATTTTTAAAATATATGTTGGGACTTTGATAGAATCATGATTTCTGTAGGACAATTATTGTTTTCAATTTGTAATAAAATTGTTTCAAGATTTAATTTATAAAGTAGCTGTTAGTAATAAAATTTGAACATTCGCCCATTTAACACTTTTGACGCCTCCATACTGTACAAGCCTTCACTATAGAGAATTTTCGTGAAGGAAAAAGTTGGGCGTCTCGTCAAAATGAAGCAACTCACAAATATTCAGATTGTTAGTAATCATTATGAAAAACAGGCGCTGGGCCATGGACTAATATATGCGAAATTCAAATTAATAATTACTTTCTCGTGGTTTTTCTGCTTCTCTTGTTTAGTTTTTTTATCAGACGTAATTTCAAGATGAAAAATCAATCGAAAGAAAAAGAATTGGAGATTACCTACCTCAATATAATAATGGAGAAAATACTTTCTGGTAGAATTCGCCGCGTTTTTCGAATTTTCGCCTATGCTGCAGGCAGCTTACAGCGAGTCTACGGGCATAATGTCGCCCAGTATCTGAAGAACAATTTTATCTTTCCCTGACAGGCTTTAACGTCGTCGGTCGGTTGAACTGAAAATTTATTTATTGCAGAAGGTAAGGTACAGACCGCCGACGTATTACTCATTTTACGTGTCGCGTAGTGTCTCCCAGAGAATTTTATCGTTCTCGTTCGCTGCTTTTTATCTTTTGATTAAAACTTGCAAGCAGCGAGAAAATCTCCGGTATAATATTTATGGCTCCGAAAAGAGTTTTCGGTTATCGAAGAGCCATCCTTCGCGACAATTCTCGTCTCGGATTTTAATGAACTCGTCACGACATTTGGAATGAATCGGATTAGCAGGTTATTGCGAAATGATCGCATGATTCTCAAAGTATTGACTATAATAGACACCAGATATCATCTTCAAAACTGTCTTAACATAAACTTTAAATTTTGTACTTGCTGATGGAAAAATAATAAGCCTTATGCATTTTAGGCCATAGTGTAAACAGAACCCAATTGGAATATTGAAAAGAAGAAACTTGATATTTCCATGAAAAAATATCCGATTCGAATAAAACTTATATTATGAATATAGATTGATACACTGAATGTTCATACAGAATTTTGTGGCCATAGTTATAACAGAACTATAGAAAATGCAATTGGAATATAGAAAAGAAGAATCTTTATATTTCCAGAACAGGATATCCGATTCAAGTGAAATTTTGTTTTGTGAATGAAGACTATTATACTGAATTTTCATGCAAAATTTTGTTTCCATAGTATCAACAGAACCATATAAAATTTTATTGGAATATTGAAAAGAAGAATCTTTATATTTCCATAACAGGATAACCGATTCAAATGAAATTTATTTTGTGAATCAAGACTGATATACTGAATGTTCATGTAGAATTTCGAGAGGATCGTATCATTAGAACCATAGAATTCAAGTTTTTTTATTTATTTATTCCTTGTTCATTTCATTTTCCGAATATTTTCCAGAATATTATTCCGATTGTGCTAAGATTCTTCATTTATATATTTGGTATCAATGTCAAATCCCATATAATATGTGAGGTGATAGCAATCTTATTGCTCACCAACGAACGAGCGCTCGAAAGTTACTGCTCAGGGCTTTTCTAAAGTTTTTGTTTCATGTTTCAATTGTAAAATGGACGTGAAAAAAGAATTTCATGTCGTAGCTTTCGAATTGTCGACTCGAAAAGTAATGCATAATTCCGTACGGCAATGAAAAATGTACGCGGACTGAATTTGCATAGCCGGGTGTGTTTGCTGCCTTGCAACCTTAAAATTCAGATCTTTACAATCCTAATTCCGTTATTTCATAAACAATTCGTTTACAAATTAGGATTACCTACAATTGCGCGTTGTTTACGGTTCGAAAACACGCCATGCAGTCGCTGTATCTACCATCTTGCCTGGGTTGAGTCAACATTTCGTTCATTAATCCGAATTTCCATAATGTCATTTATATACTGCGCACAGTGGAATACATTGGCCAATTGAAATTTTAGTTGCCGATGCTGCTTTATGTCTCGCCCAGTTTTGCTGATGCAACTCTCCTCCAAATTTTATTGAACCGCCATCTTGGTTTTTTTACGATTGTGTAACATCGTTGATATTAAATTTCTGAAAAGGACTATTTGTTGTTGTTGCTTCATCATAACAGAATTTGAATAGGGTGTTGTTAATTTCTTCGGACACCTTTCGACAAGTCTTAACCTTTTTTAGGCGCTTGTTCCTACCTACATAGTTCTGACCAAATGCGAATTTGTGTGTTTATCCATTCACCGATGAAGAATTCGGGGTCTTCAGCATAATAACTTTCGAACAGAATGAGCTGAAGCTTCAAACTATTCGGCCGAATCGGCCGAATAGTTCTCGAGTTATAATTATTCTTTTCTGTGTTTCTGTATCTGATCGGAATGATATTTCGTATTGAAATGCTCAGTAAATGCTTGAATTTGGATTGATCATTCGAAGGGTCGACAAAATCGACGCCTAGGTGAATATCTCAAGGCAGAAATTTGTCAGGCACTGCCGACCCTTAATGAACTCAATCAATGCGAATTTTGTGTGTTCATCCATTCACCGATGAAGAATTCGGGGTCTTCAGCACAATAACTTTCGAACAGAATGAGCTGAAGCTTCAAACTATTCGGCCGAATCGGCCGAATAGTTCTCGAGTTATAATTATTCTTTTTTGTATTTCTGTATCTGATCGGACTGATATTCCATATTGAAATACTCAGTAAATGCTTGAATTTGGATCGATTATTCGAAGGGTCGACAAAATCGACGCCTAGGTGAATATCTTAAGGTAGAAATCTGTCAGGCAGTGTCGACCCTTAATGAACTCAATCCAAATGTCTCTCTGGTAATTCCTGATCATAAAATATGCATGATTTTAGTTAGAAACAAGGTTGAAAGGGACTTCAAACATTCATTTATCCATTTTCGCAAATTTCATCAGTTTCGAAGGTTGGGTATTCCCAAGTTTAAGGTAACCATAAAGAATTCGGTGTAGATTTAGCTCTGCTTTCACAACAAATAGGATTTAAAAGTTAAACTGGGCAGCGAATTGGATGCACAGGTGGTATCTAAAATGAGACAACGTTATAAGATTATGCCGGCAGACGGTTATTGCTGCTGAAAATAAATTGGAGCTTTCTCAACATGCAAGGTGATTGCACATAAAAGGAGCATTCAGTATCCTTCTATCTTTGATCCTTTCAATGGGCAAAAGACTTGAAATTTCCTATATCATAAGAGTGTTTCATTATTCTCGGATTTTCGAAAGCTCGGCAATCTATTGAGGTATTATCTATCATCATACAGGATGTAAGGTTTCAGCCGAATGAAATAAATAGGTTTATTACTATTATTCGCAACAATTTATCTCCTGTTAATAAGGCGTTCAAAACGTTTTGTCTATAACTAGGTATAAGAAATAAATAATTAGTAAACAAAACAAATGTGCAGAGGACATTAAAGGTCTTTAAAGGTAAGAAATAAAACAACCTCAAAATTTTGTATAAAACTTATGATTCATGCTAAGTATATGAATGCAAAAACTCAGCACGATCTGAATTATATTCTGCAAATTTCTCAAAAAATGAAATAGGTCAGAATAAGTATTAAAAAAAATGAATGATGATACGATCCTCTTCATATTTTGCATGAACATTCAGTATATCAATCTTCATTCACAAAATAAATTCCACTCGAAACGGATATCTTGTTCTGGAAATATAAAGATTTCTCATTTCAATATTCCAATAATCTGGGAGGATTCTTCATTTCTAGAAAACTTTTTTTAGGTTTTCACTCACACACAATTAAAAATTTTTAATTAAGATGAAATGCTCCCGCGTAAATCCTTGCACTAATTTGTCAGGAGCAAATTGGTTTTGAAAAAATTGTTGCCTAACAGTAAAACTAAAAAAGGAGATAAATGAAAAGAATAACGTCAATTAGACTACATACAAAAAAAGGTACAATTACGAAGATTTTCCAAGTTTGTCTGAAGAAGGAGTCTGATATAGACACCGAAACGTCTTTTCATTTATTAAATTTTTTAGTTTTAGTCTTTTCATTTATTAAATTTTTTAGTTTTACTGTTGGGCAACAATTTTTTCAAAACCAATTTGCTTCTGACAAATTAGTGCAGAGATTCACTCAGGAGCATTTCATCTTAATTAAAAAATGTTTAATTGTTTCTGTTTCAGAGACTGGGAGTAAAAAATTAGAAATGAATTTTCTGTGTAGAGTATGGAGTTTTTCAGAATTTCGTAGTTTTAGATGAAAGTTTCAAGTAATTATTCGGATGAGTTTAACGATCGGTGGAAAAGCATTTATCTTCGAAAACATCCGGTATAGCATTGGGCGAATTCCGCAGCGTTTCCATGAATATCATTGACATTCATATACGTTGATTCTTTTCCCTTCCTGAAGGATTTGGGGTCGGCATGTGTACCTCGAGGCAATTTCTTCGAAGTTTTCAGGCTGAAAAAAGGGTCTGAAGGGCGTAACTAGCTCATTGTAAAGATTTAAATCTACGGTGAAAAACATGCTAATGCGATTTTTGTATTCATTATATACAGCCCGGTTATTTTATCAGTCAAAGGTATGTAAATACGGCAACTGCGAATTTAAATCGCGGTTAAACTGGAGAAAAAAATTAATGACCTCTAATTTGATTACGCCCTCCGAGAGCCAATCAATTAGGCGGGTCGCAAAAGACTAATTTTGTTGGAAATTTTGGCGTTTTCTCGTCGCGGATTTTGGTATTGATTATTCAAAGTAAAGGGTTTTCCAATAAGAGGTGTAATTTTGAATAGCCTTGCTCGGTACATGTCACGTTTGTAGCTGTCATTTTTTGACGTTTGACAAGTAGAAACTACGCTATTAATAAAAATGGAACGATCTTTTGCGGGAAAATTCTCAATTCTCAAACCTAATCGTGTGGGACCATTCGAAAATCAACCCCATTGTTCGGCATATAACAGGCCGCAAAAATGCGATTCTCTTAGTTAGCAGCGCCCTCCTGCGGGTATCTGCCTAATTAATTCGACCGTAATACCAATTATTTTGGTTACTATTCTGTCAGTCTGTCAGATAATTAAATCGTTTTTCCTGAATGGATTATACCATCAGGGTATACGGGAAACAGACAAATATGCGAAGCCAGCTCCTGCAAATCAAAATTGAATTTGCTTTAGCCACTTTGAAGTCGTGCACAGCGCTCTGTCAACCGGTTCGCCGTTTTAATCAAGGAAAAAGTCTAAATAAAGAAGATAACCTGTAGGCTGAAACTCACTGCCCCGCATCGTGTTCTGAAATCCTCCTATTATTAATAAAATTCAAGAAAAGCACTGAGCAGGTGCTTTTGGGCGCTCTTTCTTTGGTGGGGCAATTATGCTATCACCGCAAATTTTTTTATAGCACTTGAGATTCATGCTGAGTATATGAATGCAAAATCTCAGCACGATCGGAATTATATTCTGGAAATAATTCGAAAAAATGAAAAATGTTGAAAATCAATAATTAAGAAAAAATAAATTCTATGATTCTGATAATACGATCCTCTCGAAATTTCACATGAACATTCAGTTTATCAAACTTTATTCACAAAATGAATTTATCTCGAATCGGATATCTTGTTATGAAAATATAGAGATTCTTCTTTTCCATAATCCAATTGAATTTTCCATGGTTCTGTTAACACTATGGGCACAAGATTTTGCATGAACATTCAGTATAACAAACTTCATTCACAGAATAAATTTCACTCGAATCGGATATCTTGTTATGGAAATATAGAGATTCTTCTTTTCCATATTCCAATTGAATTTTCCATGGTTCTGTTAACACTATGGCCACAAAATTTTGCATGGACATTCAGTATATCAAACGTCATTCACAAAATAAATTTCACTCGAATCGGATATCTTGTTATGGAAATATAGAGATTCTTCTTTTCCATATTCCAATTGAATTTTCCATGGTTCTATTAACACTATAGCCACAAAATGTTGCATGATCATTCAGTATATCAAACGTTATTCACAAAATAAATTTCACTCGAATCGGATATCTTGTTATGAAAATATAGAGATTCTTCTTTTCCATAATCCAATTGAATTTTCCATGGTTCTGTTAGCACTATGGGCACAAGATTTTGCACGAACATTCAGTATATCAAACTTCATTCACAGAATAAATTTCATTCGAATCAGATATCTTGATATGGAAATATAGAGATTTTTCTTTCCCATATTCCAATCGAATTTTTCCATGGTTCTGTTAAAACTATGGCCACAAAATTTTGCTTGAGGCTCATTATTAGTATCGTGGCCGCAAAATTTTATTTCGATTTTTCGTTTTGTCTGTGATATTGAGGTGAAAAAATTTTAATGGCCGTATTTTATGGAATACCCTGTACGATTTGGCTGGTAAACGAACTTACCTGCGGCATTTGGGAACCAAACTCACCCTAAAAATCTCAAGTCTCTAGGACAATCCCTTCGAAAGTTATCGTGTTCACGGTTGGCAGTCAGAAAAAGTAAAATTTAATTTTCTGCTTGAAACAGTATTTTTATCAAATTTTGCGACCGATTTCTCGATGCATCAATATTTGTCAGTTTCAAACTCATTTTAGACACATTATAACTACAAAACTTAACAAAATGACCCAATACTGAGACACTCCTTCGCAAAATAGCAATATCTTCCACCCTTCCTGTGACATTTTCATGGGGTAAGGTGAAGAGGCTTAGAGGGTGGAAGAATAAAATTGATGGTGCCAAGTATGTGTGAAAAAGAACGAAATTAACTATTTAAGAGGAGACAATTTGATCCACTGAAGCGATTAATGAAAGAAGTAGCGAAGTTTGTAATAACAATAAAAAGCCGGATGGCCGCTTCAACTCAACTTGAAGACAGCAATAATTCTTCGTGACAAGAGCCAGCCTGCACCGACAAGACAGGGCTGGGAGAGAAATTCGATGATTATGGACGCGTAAGAGTTTTCCACAGCCATGTTTGTGGGGAGAATTTTCCTCCAGTTCAAATTTCTAGAAGAATTTAATTAGTAAAAAGGGTGAGATATCTTGTTATGGAAATAAAAGATTCTTCTTTTCAATGTTCCAATTGAATTTGGATGCTGCGGTTAAAGGCAAATCGTACAGGGTGTTCCATAAAATATGGCCATTCAAAATATTTGTTCCTCAATATCTCAGACAAAACGAAACCAATCGAAATGAAATTTTGCGGCCACATGTAGGATGTTTTAATAAGCCTCATGCAAAATTGTGGCCATAGTGTTAACAGAACCATAGAAAATTCAATTGGAAAATTAAAAAGAAGGTCATCAAAAGTTCAACATCTCATTTTATTCAGCGAATTTATGCAATTTCTGTTTTGGTGTTTGGGGACATAAATTGATGAAAAGATACGATTGGAAATATCATGAAAGGACATGGAAAGTACATAATACAAAGTATAATAACTCAATTATTGTGTGAGAAATCACGCATTTTCAGTCAGGGGCGAATTAGACTTTATAGCTAAAGCTATGATATTTTATCTCCCAGCGGTGATCTAACAACCTAATAAACATAAATAAGGATAATCTAGAATTTTTATCTACGTTGAAATAACGTTCGTGATTCCGAAAACTGTATACAACATGAGAACCACTGTTGCATTGCTAATTCATCATCAATAATGGGGGTCGTAAAAAGAAATATGCTAATTCTTTTCTATCAAAATGAGGTAATATTTTCACGTTAAATAGGAATCTCTGTGGTTTTTCCGCTAAGTGACAGCAGATTAATAATCGGTGGAAAACACTTTGAAGTTTTTCATTTCACAGCAAACACAAGCTACACCTAATGAGTATTACATTATAATATAGTGACCTTTCATTAAATAATTAAACTAGTGTGATGCGAAAACCAAAGATACTTCACATCGGTATAAGTCATTGTTAACATTGGGGGAAATTGGTGAAAAACTTCAACGAGAATTGGAAATGATCATCAGAATAAAGAAATGATACCACGCCAGTCAAAATAACATTGTTTCTAATGTTGCAGTCTTCATCATTTTTATTTTAATGATCAATTTATTTGCTTGATCATTAAAAATTATCGAAAATACAGAACTGAGCTTTATTTTATTTTATCAATTTTCATAAGGGTCATGTTCGAACAGCAATTACTTTCTAATTATGTAACTTTCAGAAATGGTGTTGATATCGTTTGGTAGCTAATATCCTTGTGTATTAGCTCATTGAAAAAAAATTATACTTCAATGTGCTAGTTCTTGTACTATTGCGAATTACTGAGAAAATCAGTACATTTTTTCACTAAAATTTTTTTTGAAGAGATTTTTATGGCATTTACAAGTTAAATGTGTTCATATTGTTCTAATTTAATGAAAGGTTGTAGTATTATCTTTCAAAAAACATTTTTTCACATCTGTAGGACCTTATTTCCAAAAAATCGGTATTATTTGGAAGGGTCAACTAAAATGAAAAAGTAATTTAAAATTGGGGCCACTGCAAAACTAAGGGGGTAAACTCCCCAATGTGGTGTTTTTTGTAGATAAAATTAGGTATCTTTCATGCCCTTAAATTATCGCTAAGTCATGACCAAACGCACTGTATATTTTAAAGAACGTAGGAGAAATATAGCAACCCTGGCGTTAACCTTTATTGATTGTAAATGGCTCTGATTTTTTATTTCAGATCCTCACGCATGCTACCATAAGATCATATACAGGTTTGGAAATTCACATCTGAAATATACGATATACAATGCATCAGACAGAGAATTCTTCCCTCCAGTTGCGCAGATGAATAGTCGAGACAATCACTTGCTGTAACACCTGAATTCAGTTGTCTTACTTCATTATTCTAGTCTTGTCTCTCTCTTATCGTTTAGAGGAGCGTAATTCTTTAGTATGGTAGGCAACAGTAAATACTTGAATAGAGTATTACGGGCAGCCTGACAAATTAAAAATTCTGTACGTGTAGAGCGGGTTCCCTACCATACTGCGATAAGAGAGAGACAAGACTAGATTATTGCAGTAAGACAGTTGAATTCATTCAGTTATCGCACTTGATTATCTCGCCTATTCATCTGTGCAACTGGAGGGAAGAATTATCTGTCTGATGCCTTGTATATCGTATGTTTTCGATGTGAATTTCCAAATCGGTATGTTTGCAATGGCTTTAACATAAGGTATAACAATTTTTTTTCGATTATTCTGAAGGAAACGAAAGCATTCTTATACTTCAAATTCATAATTGTCCCGAATTTCCATTTTGCCCGAGTTCATTCCGAATAAAAGCATGTTTTCCCGGCGAAATGTATTTGCGGGAAAACGAAATGAAAAAATGCTCCCATTCTCAAAATCAATTTATCGGAAAAGCGACGAGAAGGTTTCCTCCCCTCGAGCTCATTAGCTAGTTGGAAGGCTTTTCACGAAATAAATCCAAAGAGTGCATGTAATTGAGTAAAATGAGCTGGGGATATGAATGGGCTTCGAAGAGGAAGATGGCGTCTCCCGTTTACTATTGCAACCCCTGGGATTATGGTAAATTACTCCGAACTGCTTCAGAACCGTTTTTGGGGCGAAAACACCATCCGACTTTTTTCCGCGTAAATCGATGCGATAAGGCTGATATATTTACGTAATCCCGAACATCTATCCCTAACCTTGATAAATCATTTTGAGGATTTCCTGATTATAATTACAACAATTCATCTTCAATGCAGAGTGTTAACCTAAATTCAACTATTCTATTCCTATCCCTGATAAGGAAGAAAAATCTCATCCGACAATTTTTCTTCTCGTCGGTCGCCCTTTTCTTCATTCGAGGGAAAACGCTGACTGTCGTTGATAAACAGGGTGGTCCCTGATTGACTTAGATACGTTAACCGGAATTGAATTATCCCTTATCTAGTCTTGTTGAGTATATAAAGCAACTTTGATTTATTTTCCTACATGATAAACCTTAGAATGTGTGAAACGAAAGAATAGTTATAGGGGATTTTCGTAACAGGGGGAAAATAGTTCACGTAACCCACGAAAATCGTCTTTAGTTTTGTGTCACAGCTTTCATGATAACTGCAACTGCAAATGCATCATTTCTTCCTAATTTTCTCTGAGATCATTTGGGAAAAATTCTCATTGTGACCAAGTTTTGAATTTTTGTATCATACAATTGCCCAAAATTCGAAATTTACAGACATTTGGGAGCTCAACGATCTGTCTTCTTTCAATATCGTTCATTAAATGAAAATTAGTGATTTGTTACAGTGGAACTTCCCTATAACGAACGTCTGTATAACGAATTTATCTGTCTAAACAAGAATTTCGTTCAAGACATTGCACCTTGAATCCAAATTCCATGTTAAAAACAACCCTCTAAAAACGAGGTAAATCCTCTCTATAACGAAATATTCAAAGAACATCACTCTTTGAATGGGTATTGGTAAAAGGTGTAAGGGTGGGTTTTTTCCGAAATTTTTCTGGACGTACGTAATAAATCCCGACCTTGAACTAAATCATTACGGCGAGCAGAGAGATCCTTCTAAAACAGTTTTAAATACACAATCTAACCATTACGCTAGTGAGAAAGTTGTGCGAAAAGTCTGAAATTTTAATTTTGAATGAACTTAATTTATCAGTGAAGTCGACCGCGATATTGCTGACTATAGAAACAAATTTTCTGTACAACGAAATTTCTTTATAACTTTACGAATATTTTTTGCGGATTTAGCGCTTTCGTTACAATGAAGTTCCACTGTACTTTAATTCGAATGTTAAACTAATTGTATGAATTCAAAGATTCAGAGAATTTTCTCCAAATGATCTTAGAGGAAATTAGGAAGAAATAATGCAGTTATCATGAAAGCTGTAACACGAAACTAAGGATGATTTTCAGGAGTTACGAATCCTGGTGAAAAATCCGTGTAACTATCTTCCCTTGTTACAAAAATCCTTATAAGTGTTCTTTTCGTCTCACACATTCGAAGTTTTTTCAAGCAGGAAAATAAATCAAAGTTGGTTAATATACTCAACAACTAGATAAGGGATAATTCAAAATTGCATTAATTCGCCGAATGAATAAAATGAGATGTTGAAATTATGATGACCTGCGAAATTATTTTAGTAAGGATCAAAACCGGACGAAAGTGTTCATTGACACATCATTCCATATAATGAATTTTCAATTGACGTTTATGCATTATTTCGAACAATCATTATTCCAACGAATTCGCAGGAATTTCCGAACAAAAGATCCGACTGATCTATTCAAATATTGTTATCCCCTTTTGTATTGTCCAAAATCCTACATCAGAGGATTCCCCAACCAAGTGATTCGCAATTGTCTGCCATTATTATTATTGTAACATAGGACTTTTGAGCTGCATGGTACATTGATCGTTTTGTCGCTGTTTATTTATGTCATAAATCTAGACATTTCGATATACAGGATGGTTTCAGAACTGATATGAATGATTTCGTAATAATAGATGTTGATTTATTTAATTTTGAAATTTCCTGATGTCATTTCTTTCTTCAAAAAATTAATCCAAATACGATCTATTCCAACAGAACAATTGGCCAAATTATCTACTTCATCTAACAAAATACATGTGGATTCCTTAATTTTCCTTTTATAATTATCAGGTTCCGTCATTAGGATCTTTGTGTTGTTCCAGTTCATCATATGATCTTCGCTATTTGAACATACATGATCAGCTATTTGTGATCTTGTAATGTCTCTATTTTTTGTTGTTCTCATGTTTCCGTTCTCTTATCTCTAAAGGTCTTTATGTCTCTCCTGTATAAGATTTTCCACATATATGGGAAATATTGTAAACACAATTTTTTGATTTTTGTGCCACATTCATTGATTTCGTTCCGGTTTAAAATGGATCACAAATCATTTTGGTGTTTGAAACAGTTCTTATGTTGAATTTGGAACCATTTTCTCTGAAAGAACAGGAATATAAGGAATGACGTTCAACAAATTTGGTTGTTCTTGACGGTTTTCTGTTTGTACCTGATCATCATTAGAATTTTGATTAGAGATTTTTCGTTCTGAATTTGAAATTGTTTTTTCTATAAAATTTGGTGGGTATTGATTCTAAATAGAAAATTGTTTTTTCCATAAAATTTGGTGGGTATTGTTCTGTCCATATGTCTAAAATTTTCGCATTTTGAATAGAAAATTGAAAAGAAGAAACTTCATATTTCCATGAAAAATTCCGATTCGATTGAAATTTATTTTATAATGGAGATTGATACACTGAGTGTTCATGTAGAATTTTGTGGCCATAGTGTTCACAGAACCGTAGAAAATTCAATTGGAGTATTAAAAAAGAATCTTTATGTTTCCATAACAGGATATCAGATTCGAGAGGAATTTCTTTTGTGAATGAAGACTGTTATACTGAAATTTCATGCAAAATTTTGTAGCTATAGTGTCAAACAGAACCATAAAAAATTCAATTGGAATTTGAAGAGAAGAATCTCTATATTTCCATGACATGATAACCGATTCGAGTGAAATTTATTTTGTGAATCAAGAGTGATATACTGAATGTTCATGCAGAATTTCAAGGGGATCGCATCATCAGAACTTTAGAATCTAATTAATTTATGAATTTTTGAAGAAATAGTCTTATTGCTCCACCAAACGAACGCTCAAAGCTCCTGCTCAGGTTTCTCTTAGCCTCATACTGTGTCTCCCAATTGAATGTGTCAAACTAATAATGGCAAGAGCACTATAAAAGTTGATCTCCTAAATATTCGACAAAAACGTGATAGAGAATTGTCCCCGCTGAAAGAAATGGGGCTTATATTTTATTTGTCTCGGAATTGTGTCTGGTGCATTGTAGAGGCAGCAAGTACGAATTGAAGGTTAAAAGATGATAAAACATAAGATGAAATCTTCGAAGATGTTTTGTCCCCTCCGTTGAGGACACACATCACGGTTTTATATTTACGACCCAGTTTCTGGCACGTTCTATACGAACACAATGTTTATTTGTGTGTTTGTAGCTTCCCTAACATCCATAAGTAGAGGCGAGATATGAAACTATTAAAATGGAAAGTGGATGCTCCAAAGCTTCCAGAAAAACATATAGTTCATAAATCGGATACCCCCACCAGAGAGTCCTTTGTTCCCAACGTCAACAGAGGGAAATTTACGACAAGAAATGAGGCTCAAATGAGCATTAATATAGGGGGAAGAAATCAGCGCGATGAAAATAAGCAATAAAAGAAGATCCGTTTCTAGATACGCAAAAAGGGAATCAAATACGACCGGGGTTTATACCCGAAATATACGATCTATAATTTAGAGGTTATTTTGATTGATGAGCTTATCATGTAAAATATGTGCTATGCTATCCGCACTGGGCGCCAATATTCCTCAACCATCCATTCTGCAAATCTTTGGGGTGCAAAAGATGCGGGAATATTCGTTATAAAGACGACAACAAAGAACGTAGGCGCCAAAGATTTAACCGCGCAAATTATCAGGGTGCAATTTATGAACTGGAAAATTCACGAGCTGGAAGGAAGTTTGGTAATATCTAATGAATAATTTTTGGAGTTTAACTTCTTGAGCAGGGAAAGTGAGTGGAGACAATTTCGTCACGAAATTTGAGCCTGTCACATAAAATATAAAACGTTTGGGCTAGCGGCAGCTCAAGTACGACAAATTACTGAATGTGGACAGGTATTTGAGCTAAACTATAGCAAGCTGACTTCCAGCAACATTCTTGCATGAATAGACTGCTCAAAAAATTAACCCCCGAAACCAGTAGCATTCAGGAAATTGCACTGAGCATATCTTCACGTGGACCTCTGTATACAAGGGAACGTCGATCACAATGGTAGAGGCAGAATCTAGACTCATCTGTGAAGAGAACTCTTTCCCATCAGCCTCTTTCCAATGGATATGTTCTCTCGCACAAATCCCAAACGTGCCTTTCGATGGGCTGGGGTAAGAGCTGGGCCTCTTGCCGCGACACGAGGCCTTAAATCATATTCTCTGAGGCGATTTCTTATTGTCTGAGTGCTAATTTGCACCCCATGAGTTTGCTCAAGCTGATTTTGAAGGAGGCGAGCGGTTGCAAACCGTTGTCTCAACGAACAAACTCTCAAGTAACGTTCTTGAATGGCAGTTGTTACCCGTGGTCTACCCTGTCCTGGACTTCGGACATTCATACCTGTGTCTCCCTGAATCGCTGCAATATTCTGGACACACTTGTATGGGAAACTCCAAACCTTTCTGCAATTCTTGTGTGTGTCCACCCTTCTCTCTCGCAAAACTACCGCTTGGCACGTTCCTCTTGGGTCAAATTGCGTGTTTCGCGTTGCATAGCGATCGAGTGTAAAAATCAAACGAAAGAAAACTATTGATCACTAGAATCGATCGAGAACAACTGATTTAGAATGGTGGCAATACATTCAAAATCTGATAATCTCATCTTTTTATTCCTGCTGGGAAAAACATCTGTATTGAAGAGAAACGTTGAAAGTGGATAACATATGCATGCATAATTCTGAAAAAATAATAATCATTGAGAACACCTTCAGTTGTAGAATAAATTTGAGATTTCCCCATAATGTGCGTTAATTTTTTGCGCAGTGTATTCGAACATTTCAAGTCTGTGGTTCCATTCAGAAAAATGTATCTCTATCGTTCCCGTGTATCGAGAATGAAACTGCTAAGGTTCGCCCATTTTTCATTATTTAATGAAACTGAGGTCATAGCGATACTTTCGCCGCAGCAAACGACCGTTTGAGGTTATGAGCGCCGGCTCTAACCGTCCGTGAGATTCTGCCGGTGATCTCTATTGAATTAAAAATTTCCAACAGAACAGTTCCAATATTACCTAAAATCCAGATCTAGCCTGAACAGAAATGGAATGCTAACGATCCCTATTAGCCCGAGAACATTTTCTCTGTTTGGTAAACTATCTGGTATTTGAAACTGAACTTCGCGTCTATTTCGCCAAGTTTAAAAGCTTGTAAAAGTTTCGGTTGCATACAAAGTTTGGGTCTACTTAGCGGATTGAGGTAATTTCAAACCAATTAAGGCCATCGTTCCCAACTTAAATTGTAAGTGTTGAATTATAAGCCAAGATGTTGATGTTAGACGCGAATATTATGCCGGGGATTATTCTACGAAGCGATGATGGATGTCCTCCTAATCGTCTGATGTTTTTAATATAGTACAGTGTCTGCAGCCCAAGAGTAGTCACGAGTGGGTCACCTACCGGTTCAAATTTGAAGCACCGTCTATTCCGCATACCTATGTATGTCATGAAATTCACTATAAAAATGGTGAAGATTTGGCAGAGACGGTTCGTAAAACTCGAACATTTTTGGGTCGTCGTGAAGGCACTTGTCGGACCTCAATAAAGAAATTGTGGAAAAATTCGAGCTGTTGGACAAGTTAGTGATGTGAAGAATAAAACCCGTGCACGTCGCTCAAGAACAGCCGAGAATATTACTGCTGTAGCCGAAAGTGTTTTGAACAAAACCCAGGTTTGTCCATTCCTCGTCGTTCTATGGAATTAGGCATTCCACTAACGTCATTACAACGTATTTTTGCAAAAAATTTGGGTCCTAAGCTTATAAAGTTCAGTTAACACAAGAACTCAAGCCGGCCGATCATCAATACGTCGTATGTTTGCTGATTGGGTCGTTGAAATGCATAAAATGATCCGGAATTCAATCGAAAAATCATCTTGAGATCTTGCGACTTCTTCCTTTTGGGCCACGTGGAAGAGAAGGTCTACGCCAATAGCCCAGCGTCGATTCAAGACCTCAAAGATGGAATTCGTGAGGCTATCGAGGACATAGGGCAGCCACTTTGCGATTTGGTTTATGGAAAATTTCGTTAAAAGGATAGGGTCCTGTAAGCGTGGTCGTGGTGGTCATTTGCCTGATGTTATTTTCCACTACTAACGGCATAGCTTCTCCTTTATAATGAAATAAACATCCGATGATTCATATTGAAAAATGGCATTTATCTTTGAATATCAAAATAACACCTTTTATTGGAAATCGCTTTAGATTTCATCATAAAAATTTGTTTCTCAATCGATTTAGAATATTTCAATTCAGTAAAAGAAGAAGAACGATTGGACCATTTCATATCATTTTCGGCTCTAAATTTCAATTTTAAGACACGATATTCCTTTTCGGAAAAAACGCACTAAGAAGTCTTATTTCGTTAATATTTGGGATGGTTACGCCAGATTTACCTTTGGCTTTTGAGAAAGTACATCGTAAAGATGCTGACTGATGATATTTATGGACCCCCCGATCCGCCTGAAATGTGGTTTTATGATGAAGGAATTACACATCGCAGGGCCAGATGTTCTCATTCTAGATATAATTAATCATTTTCATGTGTATTGAACGCTGAAAGAATAAGACATGCCAACCCTTGTTAGTATATAAGGGATAGAATCCCTTGCGCACCATTTCCACCAGTTTGCGTGCGGTTTGGGATATCAGGGACTCTGATTTGATTTTCAGGTGGTTTTGACAGGCCAAATTGGCTGGCAAATAAGAGAAAATTCCACGAATGACGGAAACAAAACAAGTTTCGGATGAGGAAGTTTTTCGTCACATGTTCCTCCTTACTCCAACGACCTCCCATATCTCTTCGTTATGTGCTCCAGATCAATATTAAACAGAAATTGGGGCTGATCAAATAAAGCTGAATACGGGGAACAAGGCGCTTTATATAAGGGGATGTTTCAGAGGAAGCCATTCACATTTGAGGTGGAGTTCATTGCATTTCAACTAGAATTAAATAATATGGCACAAGGTGTCTCATAACTGGACACGCCCCAAAGAAATATCTTCTCCATAAGAAATAGAACAGATACAGTGTGTGTTTTCTAAAGGGGTTTCTAATAAGAGGTTTATTTGATATCAAAAGAAAAATGCCATTTTTCAATATAAAGATGGGATGTTTATTTAATTATAAAGAAGAATCTACGCCGTTGGTAGTGGAAAATAACATCAGGCAAATGACCACCACGACCACGCTTACAGGACCATATACTTTTAATGAAATTTTCATAACCAAATCTAAAAGTGGCTGCCCTATGTCCTCGATAGCCTCACGAATTCCATTTTTGAGGTCTTGAATGGACGCTGGGCTATTGGCGTAGACCTTCTCTTTCACGTGGTCCCAAAGGAAGAAGTAGTAAGGTTTTAAATCACAAGATCACGGTGGCCAATTGTGATCACCTCTTCGAGAGATAACACGGTCCGGAAGCTTTTACCGCAAAAGATCGTTGTTGATGATCAGCCGGCTTGAGTTCTTGTGTTAACTGAACTTTATAAGCCTTAAGACCCAATTCTTAATGCAAAATGCCTAATTCTAAAGAACGACGAGGAATGAACAAACCTGGGTTTTCTTCAACACTTTCGGCTGCAGCAGCAATATTCTCGTCTGTTCTTCAGCGACGTGCACGGGTTTTATTCTTTACATCACTGACTTCTCCCAACAGCTCGAATTTTTCCACCAATTTCTTCATTGCGGTCCGACAAGGTGCTTCACGACGACCCAAAAATGTTCGAGTTTTACGAACCGTCTCTGCCAAACTTTCACCAATTTTTATAGTGAATTTAATAATTTCAATGCGTTCTTGAAGCGTGTATCTTTCCATTTTTATTAATGGCGTAGTAGTTTCTACTTGATAAATGTCAATAAATGAGAGCTTCAAACGGACATCTACCGAATAGCGGGCTATTCAAAATAACACCTCTTATTGGAAAACCCTTTATCTACGCTTGAAATGTTCATTTGACGAGTTAAGATGAATTTGAAACCGAAAGTTTCACCCAGAATGGGAAACTTGGGTGGAACGAATTTACGAATGGTGAGTCTTTGAGGAAAGGCTCACGTTAGGAAACAACCCCTAAAAAACGAACCCTCTTATCATGTGTTTTTTTCGGTCGATAAACAACAGGTAAAGCCGAGAAAAGATTCATTATGATGCGGCTCCTGAGTATCCTTCGAGCATTCGTTCACTGCATAGGCGGCGGCGGTTGCAGTCGTATTGACTAATATGTAGTTTTATGAGCACCATTCATCAGCCGGTCTTGAACATCTTGACGAATAGGGACCCCTCCAGAAGCGACCCCATAAAGCTTTAGACAAATCGTTGTTTTATAGCGTAGCTGGCGCTAATTCTCTTTGAAGGATGCCTCCCATAAATCCGGATAATTGTTATCAGAAAGAAAAACGCTGTTAATTCCAAGATACAACCTTCCATTGCTCTTCGACTCAACTCCGGTCCGCTCTTACGAAGGATTAACTACTGCGAAATCGCCCTTCAGTTAGCTTTTTCCGGGGGAAAATTGGCCAGCGGAAAAACCAACGTCAACTTTGACGAGCCGAAAATTCAATTCGATACAGCAAAAAATTCAACATCTTAAATTGCCCAGAAAAATCATCATTTAACCTGAACATCTCATCTATTGCCGAATCTATATTGCCCTTTAAACGATATTTCTTGCTACCTTGAATTCGTCAGTAGGGCAATAAGTGTATTTCCTCAAACTTTTGTTCTAAGACTTGAGATTGATACTAAATACAGTGAAACTTCCCTATAACGAACGTCTGTGTAACGACTTCCTCTGTATAACGAATTTCGTAAAAGACATTGCATCTAGAATCCAAATTCCATGTTAAAAACACCCTCTAAAACGAAGTAAATTGTCTCTATAACGAAATATTCAAAGAACATCACTCTTTGAATGAGTATTGGTAAGAAGGTATAAGGGTGGTTTTTTTCCGAAATTTTTCTGGGCGTACGTAATAAACCCCGACCTTAAACTAAATCATTACGGCGGGCAGAGAAATCTTTCAGCAACAGTTCTAAATACAACCCTGGCTGTTTGGTTTCAATCAAACCATTACGCTAGTGTGAAAAGTTGTGCGAAAATGTCGAAAAGGAAGTGCTTAAGTTTGAATGATTAACTTAAATTGTGTAATCAGTGAAGTCGACCGCGACATTGCCGACTATTGAAACAAATTTTCTGTATAACGAAATTTCTTTATAACGATTTTTTTTGCGGATTTAGCGCTTTCGTTGTAGGGAAGTTTCACTGTATATGAATGGAAAATCTCAGAACGATGGGAATTGAATTCTAGAAATCATTCGAACAATAAAAGATGTGAAAAATCGATAACTAAAAAATATTAAATTCTATGGTTCTGCGCAACAGGATTTTGCTGGTTAACAAACTCACCTGCGGCATTAAGGAACCCAACCTGCCCTGAGAATTTCAAGTCTGCAATTACAAATATTCGGGCAGAATGATAAAGCACTTGTTTAAGTAGAACGAGCGCTCAAAAAAACCGATTCACCACAAAAGGCGTTTTCGTGGAATGAAAGAAAAAATTTAGTCTCATTCAATATCGGTTGGATTTTCATGGTTTCAGACATTTGGACAGAACCATATCATAGAAGAAACTTCATATTTTCATAAAAAAATATCCGATTCGGATAAAATTTATTTTATAAATAGAGATTGATATACTGAATGTGCATGCAGAATTTTGTGGCCATAGTGTCAACATAACCATAGACAATTCAATTGGAATTTTGAAAAGAAGAATCTCTATATTTTCATAACAGGATAACCGATTCAAGTGAAATTTATTTTGTGAATCAAAACTAATATACTGAAGGTTCATGCGAAATTTCAAGAGGATCGCATCATCAGAACCGTAGAATTTAATTTTTAATTATTTATTTTTTACATATTTCATTTTTCGAATAATTTCCAGTATATAATTCCGATTGTGCTGAGATTCTGCATTTATATATTTGGTATCAATCTCAAATTCCATATAAAATTATGCGGTAAAAGTCTTATTGCTTCATCAAAGAACTCGCGCTCAGAAGCTCCTGCTCAGGGCTTTTCTTAATTTTTTTTCTCGCAGATAATGCAGTATTATCATTTTCTTATAAAATACCTTGAATTAATTTCCGATTGTAATATTGATGACTCCTTTTATTCCAAGCTTGATTTTACCTACAAAAAGAAAAGAATGCTAATGGAACAGATGAAAACCTGAATTTTGTCAAATCCTCTTTCTTCTTTTCGCAATGTGGTAAAATTAGAGTAACATTTGAATTACTGAGAAGCGACGAAAGAAGGAACGAGGTTAGATGAAGCGCTCTCCAAGAAAGATTTGTGACGGAGAGAAAGGAAATTCAGAATGCTCCTCTTTGATTGAAAACCTCTGGTTGGGGTTGAGGTACTTTGGAATGCTAATATTTCGTTCGTATCCATGCCGCATCAGAATATATACATCAGTCTTTTTTCCTAGGGGCATTATCATCGGAGTTAATAGTGTTGACTGATCATCCCTTCCAACGCTGAAGGGCGCATCCATCATCAGCGATGTATATTTCGCGTTTCATGCCAGATAGGCAGTTTTAATGGCACGATACATCAGAATATAAATATTTCAAGGAATCCAATAGGCCACTTCACATCATTGCCACTGAAATATTGACCTCTTCCAGGGAAAGTTGATCACTTTCATCTCTTCGGAGTCGAGCCATTCGTCAGACGGTTGCTGCAGATAAAAATTCAACCGCTGAAAATATGACTTATGATCCGGCGCCTGACGAAAAACACTGACGATTTTTCATCTCAGATCTCGCTTATACGCTCTTTCTGGGTCTATCTCTTAAGTAATCCCGGCGTTATATTTTCCCCCCAATCCAAAACCGAAGTCTATTATTTCCTGGAGTCATTTATAACTGAGCTAAATCCATTGGGTTACCGCTTGCCTCCCCATAGTTGAGATGGTATACACTGGCCCAATTTATAACTCCTTCTAACTGGGTCTGTCTGAATGAGGGTAGGAAGTTCTGGTTAAACTTTTCGTACAAAGCAAAAATGACGAAAACGACATATTTCACCATATGGGAAATTAGCAGAATCTCTTGTATTCGCCGACAATCGTGAATGTAGAAGTTGGGCGTATTCAATGAAAATTCGATTCTCAACAAGCTTGTTCCTTGGGAAATGCGTGATATGGTTCCTAGTATTGAATATCCTTATATCTGGGCAGTTCATTATAGATTAATAAAACACTTTCCAGATAAAAAACTTCAGTGATTTTAATGATAATGTTTCGAGCAATAAAAAGCTCATCTTCAGAAGGAAAAAAAAAACAAAAGTGGAACTAAAAAAGAAAACTCGTGGAGAAACGACAGCAAAGCCAAATATAAAACAAAAAATAATTGAATTAAATGAATTACCCAACTTTAAAGAAACAAAGACAAAGAAGGAAAAGTTAAAACAATTAATAAAGATATAAAATCAGTTGGTTTTAAGTCTGTTTTTAAAAATATTGAAAAATAATAACTACAACACATAACAAATCGAAAAAAAATTAAAATCACTTAAGTTTTTTATCTGGAAAAGTGTTTTATTCACCTATTATGATATGGTTCTGTCCAAATGTCTGAAACCATGAAAATTCAACCGATATTGAATGAGACAAAATCCTCTCTTTCATTTCACGAAAACGCCTTTTGTGGTGTATCGGTTTTTTTGAGCTCTCGTTCTACTTAAATAAGAGCTTAATCGTTTTACCCGAATGTTTGTAATTGCAGAATTGAAATTCTCAGGGCAGGTTTGGTTTCTTAATGCAAGTGAGTTTGTTACCCAGCAAAATCCTGTACGATTTTGCTGGTTAACAAACTCACTTGCTCTATTTATAAAATAAATTCATCCGAATCGGATATTTTTTTATGGAAATATGAAGTTTCTTCTTTTGAATATTCCAATTGAATTTTCTATGGTTCTGTTTACACTATGGCCACATAATTTTGCATGAAGCTTACTATGACCAATTACAGACATTTGGGCGAAACGATATAGCACTCGAGCGGCCAAAAAGTTAAGATGCTCATGGTAATAAATACGCGAAAGTTATCTTCCTTGAAGAATGTAAACATCGATTTTAGGTAGAAATACAGATCTCTCGGAAAGAACAATCGGACAAGAAGCTCTCCAAAGATATCATCCAAACTCATTAAGGATGAAAAGAATAACAAGGTTTTTGAAACAGGAGCGCTTAATACGATTCAACTCAAGAAGTTATTGTTTCATCCCTTGAGTAGTTTAATTTCACTGAAAGCTTCCTGTCCACTCAATTATATCGTTATCTGTGATGAATCACTCTGAAATATGTTTTAAAAGCAAAGTTTGTAGAGACTTGAGTGCTCTGCACATCATGTTATATCAACCTCGACAACTTCAAGTATTCACGAATTCTGATCATAGGCGTAAAGGTAAACATACCATATCGTTATGTCGAACCCCACAACGGAATTTAATTGTTAGTTTCAGCTCTCTATTCTGCTTCTTAACTTATGCTATCATCGATTATTATCTTTGTTGAAAATCGGTTTTAGTTATGAACATCAAATGTTTTTGTTATTGTACACTGCGCAAAATAATTAACGCACATTATGGAAATCTCAAATTCATTCTACAACTGAAGGTGTTCTCAATGATAATTATTTTTATCAGAATAATGCATGCATCTGTTATCCACTTCGTTTTTCTTCAATACAGATGTTTTTTTCCCAGCAGGAATAAAAAAAAGATGAGATTATCAGATTTTGAATGTATTGGCTCCATTCTGAAATCCGTACTATTGGTTTCGGGGGAGGGTCGATTATGGTATGGGGTGGAATATCTTTGACTGCTCGCACAGACCTAGTGGTCGTTGATAATGGAGGCTAATGGAGCTATGAATGCTGATAGGTATATAAGGAACATTCTTGAAGAGCATGTAGTGCCATTTGCCCCATACATTGGTGAAAATTTCATTTTTATGGACGATAATGCCAGACCCCATCGTGCGCGCAACGTTCAGGAGTACATTGACGAGGTTGAAGTCTCTCGAATGGAATGGCCAGCAAGAAGTCAAGATCTCAATCCGATTGAGCAGGTTTGGGACAACCTCAGTAGAAGGCTGAGAAGTTCAGAAAATCATCCAGCTACTCTTAATGACTTACGAATCCAACTCAGAGAAATCTGGGAAGGATTAGATCAGAACATTTTAAGATCACTCATTTTGAGTATGAACCGTCGTTGCCGAGCTGTAATTAACGCAAGGGGTGGAAATACCAAGTATTAAATCACTTATCAGCATTCCAGTATTTTGAAAATTGTTTAATTCTCTTCTTTCACCTAAAATTCGGTGAAATCCTGAATTTTTCTTCCATTTAATTTGTCTTGTTTCGTTCAAAACCTTCCAGAGAGAACAGAAAAAATAAGTTATAAAGTCAATGTAGAGTTAACTTTCGTTAAAATTGAGATTTTCAGAATGTGCGTTAATTTTTTTGCGCAGTGTATTTAACTCCTTAAAAAAAATGGCTGAAAGTTACGTTATTTCCTGTTGTTTTCAGCCGCACCACGTACACACCCCAACAAGCATTGAATCTATTTTTCGTCAATGGTTCTCGAACTCTGCAATACGTAAAGTTGTAGGTGTATAAAGCAAGTCAATTTAAACACTTCGAATATACCCGACCAACTTACATTGTACTTGTAACTTCTTCCCAGTTATAATTCCGTTGAAATTACCAACGTCGTTCAACTTTACTACCATCTTGACTAGTCATTGGAATAAATAGATAGGGACGTACTCATTTACGATTTAATATCAGTTTCATTGATGACGAAAATATAATTATGCAAATTAGACTCTGAGAACTTATTTGCCTCGGGTGTAGTAACTGAGGGAGCTTTCTAGCAGCAGTTATTGATTTAACACCGTATTCACTTAGGTTTGAGACTTTCCTCCCCTATTGTTGGAGTATAAGAGCTGACATCGTCGCGAAAAACAATTAAATGTTGTCTGATTTCCGACTGTCAAGGGATAAATTAGATTAGGGCACATTTTGTCTTATTTTTCTCGAAAATATGGAACGAGATGTATTAGAATTTTGCATTTAAATACATCAGTAGCCAAATGTCTGTAGTTTTCGGATTTTGAGCCTAAACAAGTTGGTTAGAATTTTTTTTATTTTCATCTGTAAGTAATAAATAATACGTAGGGTAAATACTTTTTTGAAATATGGCTTCACAAAATTTCTTATGCATGAACTGCTTCACTCAGACGCGTTAAATGAAATTAAAACTGCCAAACCTATAACTGAATTTATTTGGAAAGTATGTGGGATTTTATACGGAAGAAAAATTTTTCCGAAAGAGATTTTCTCTCTGAAGAAATTTTTACCTCAGAAAATTCGACCTCAGACCTAGGAAATTTTTGACCTCAGAAATTTTCTTCCGAAAAATTTTGACCTCTGAAATTTTTGACGAGAAAATTATGACCTCAGAAATTTCTGACGAGAAAATATTGACCTCAGAAAATTTTCTTCCGAAGAATTTTGACCTCAGAAAATTTTCTTCCGAGGAAATTTTTGACCTCAAAAATTTTCTTCCGAAAAATTTTGATCCACCAAAATCAGAAAATTTTCCTCCCAAAAAATTTTTACCTTAGAAATTTCTGACGAGAAAATATTGACCTCAGAAATTTTCTTCCGAAGAAATTTTTGACCTCAGAAAATTTTCTTCCGAGAAAATTTTGACCTCAGAAATTTTTGACCTCAAAAAATTTTCTTCCGAAAAACTTTGACCTCAGAAAATTTTCCTCCGCAAAAATTTTGACCTTAGAAATTTCTGACGAGAAAATATTGACCTCAGAAAATTTTCTTCCGAAAGAATTTTGACCTCAGAAAATTTTCTTCCGAGAAAATTTTTGACCTCAGAAAATTTTTGACCTCAAAAATTTTCTTCGAAAAAATTTTGACCTCAGAAAATTTTCCTCCGCAAAAATTTTGACCTCAGAAATTTCTGACGAGAAAATATTGACCTCAGAAAATTTTCTTCCGAAAAAATTTTGACCTCAGAAAATTTTCTTCCGAAAAATTTTTGACCTCAAAAAATTTTTTTCCGAAAAAATTTTGACCTCAGAAAATTTTCTTCCGAAAAAATTTTGACCTCAGAAAATTTTCCTCCGCAAAAATTTTGACCTCAGAAATTCTGACGAGAAATTTTTGACCTCAGAAATTTTTGACCTCAAAAAATTTTCTTTCGAAAAAATTTTGACCTCAGAAAATTTTCCTCCGCAAAAATTTTGACCTTAGAAATTTCTGACGAGAAAATATTGACCTCAGAAAATTTTCTTCCGAAAGAATTTTGACCTCAGAAAATTTTCTTCCGAGAAAATTTTGACCTCAGAAATTTTTGACCTCAAAAAATTTTCTTCCGAAAAAATTTTGACCTCAGAAAATTTTCCTCCGCAAAAATTTTGACCTTAGAAATTTCTGACGAGAAAATATTGACCTCAGAAAATTTTCTTCCGACAAAATTTTGACCTCAGAAATTTTTGACCTCAAAAAATTTTCTTTCGAAAAATTTTGACCTCAGAAAAATTTTCCTCCGCAAAATTTTGACCTCAGAAATTTCTGACGAGAAAATATTGACCTCAGAAAATTTTCTTCTGAAAAAATTTTGACCTCAGAAAATTTTCTTCCGAGAAAATTTTGACCTCAGAAATTTTTGACCTCAAAAAATTTTCTTCCGAAAAAATTTTGACCTCAGAAAATTTTCCTCCGCAAAAATTTTGACCTCAGAAATTCCTGACGAGAAAATATTGACCTCAGAAAATTTTCTTCCGACAAAATTTTGACCTCAGAAATTTTTGACCTCAAAAAATTTTCTTCCGAAAAAATTTTGACCTCAGAAAATTTTCCTCCGCAAAAATTTTGACCTCAGAAATTTCTGACGAGAAAATATTGACCTCAGAAAATTTTCTTCCGACAAAATTTTGACCTCAGAAATTTTTGACCTCAAAAAATTTTCTTCTGAAAAAATTTTGACCTCAGAAATTTTTTTTGGAAAAATTTTTCTTAAAATTTCTTCGATCAAATTTTTGGACGAACATTTTCTGGACCAACTGTTCTGACCAACATTTTTGGACCAACATTTTTAGACCAACATTTTTGAAACAACATTTTTTGAACCAACGTTTTTCGCTCACCAATTTTGGATTTTTGGAACTGAATTTATTCGGACAGACATTTTTTTCATTGGTTTTCGAGGTAGCGAAAATAGAAAAGAATACTTTCGAATCGATATCTGCATGCGTTCAGAATTTTGCTGTTCAAATGGCTTTTTCTCCACAACTCGATGTTTCAAACTAAATGTAGCAAGGTATATTCCTCGAATATATTTGCGAAGTAGATAAGAGGAATATCGTGCGAGACGCCTTGAAATATTTGGAATTATTCAAATTCTGCATTTTGGGGTTTGTTTATATCTAGTTCAAGTGTGGCCCTATTAATTATTCAGTGGAACCAACAGTTTCACAGTCAAAGTCTAATCTACCCTACATGAAGTCAAAGGACGTATAAAACTTGCGGTAAAAACTTTCAAAGCAATTTCTCAAGAGTATTATTTATGAGTACACGTTTGTACACCACCTAGACTTCACAGCCTGGATCAATTAAAAGCAACCCTTAGCAAGCCGAGCTTCCCAGTTATGAGTGCAGAATACACATTACCAGGATTAAATAACGTACACAACCGTTGATGATGGCAGCTCTGCTCTAGAGATTGCGATCATTTTCTTCGTGATAAAATCCGCATATTTCTTCAGGAAATCGTGCACCCACCCTTTCTGGTTCCTGATTCATTTTTGCGCCGAATTACAGTTCACAATAACCGTTGCACGCGAACAGAATATCCGCGATATAAAGGGTGTTTCGATAAGAGCTCAAAATTCGAATTGCGCGCCATGTTTTACGTTTATAATGACATAAGATTATGACGTGATAGATCGAAGTTTGACAGATGGGGGTTAGTTAACATGGAACATCAAAAATTAAAAAAAAGCCCTGATCAGGAGCTTTTGAGAGCTCGTCCATTAGTGGAGCAATAAGACTATTACCTCGAAGTTTCATATGGGACTAAATATATAAATGCAGAATTATAAATATGTAAAAATAAATAATTAAAAAGAATCAATTCTATGGTTCTGATGATGCGATCCTTCTGAAATTTTGCATGAACGTTCAGTATATCAGTCTACATTCACAAAATGAATTGCACTCGAATCGTATATCTTTTTATGGTGTCTCAGCCATGTAAAAGATCTTTTGTTTTATACATAATTCCTAAATGTATATTTTCTAAATAAAGAAATGTTTTCAATACTTTGCTATAGAGAACCATGTCTTATTGAATACTGAAATCTTATTGGTTCTTATTGAAAAGCCTTTGAATCATAAACTGATATCTGAGTGAAGCATGAAATTTATTGATGTCATATAAAAGTGCATTTAATCGAATATTATATTATTATATAGCTAGATTTTCTATCGCCTTTTTCGAGACTACTGGAATGATGGGTACTTGACATACATCGTTGACTCTCCGTTATTGGTATTGGCTTCATGAAATAAATATAGAAAATCCATTTTACGACATTCTTCTGTATGACTGCCCACGATTGTCAATACAACTTGAACATCAATTTTTCCTGAAGCAATCGGGGAGTAAAAAATATCATGATGCACTGAAAGGATAACTTTTCCCTTGTCGTCAGGATACACGTAATCTAAAATGGAGTCCATGTTCGGCTAGCTATAAAATCACGAATATATCGTAAACTTGAGATAGCGCAGCATATATTACAGTTTATAAACAGGACTTCAACTGACAACATAAAAATTATATTGCACAGTGGTCCATGATTATTATAATGGTTATAGATACGTTGAAACCTATCAAAATTTCATGCGACGTTGTACTGTCGACCTGAGACAGCCCCCGTACATAGAATTCCAGGGTTTATGCATAAATGATTTTATCGCGAGAAAGATACTAACATGTAGAATACGTACTTACATAGATTCAAACTTTATGTATTCATTGCAGAGATGAATATACGGAAGACGTTATAATATTGAACGGATATCATCGCAAGTTCTCCATTCACCCAAAGGAAATACGTCAAGATACAGAGAAATAAAACATAAAGCGTAATTGCGCACGAAGGTAGTGATGGGCAGAATCTATTACAAGTTCTGAAGTCCATTCTATTCTCGCGTATTATCGAAAATTCCCGACAATCGGGACAATTTTCTTGAAAACTTCTGGCTCACAGGGGGTGACACTCGATAATAAGGACCGAAAACTATCTGCAAGTTGTTTTACTGAATCCAGAGTGATTGTATTGGTGGTTCTCGATTTCCAATTCACGAAAAACGTAAAATTTTCACATAGTCAGACATGAATAAATGTTCGAAGACCAGGACAGGGTAGACCACGGGTACCAAGTGCCATTCAAGAACGTTACTGGAGAGTTTCTTCGTTGAGACAACGGTTCGCAACCGCTCGCCTCCTTCAAAATCAGCTGAGCATATCTTTCATGTGGACGTCTGTATACAAGGGAACGTCGATCACAATGGTAGAGGCAGAATCAAGACTCATCTGTGAAGAGAACTCTTTCCCAATCAGCCTTTTCCCAATGGATATGATCTCTCGCAAAATCCAAACGCGCCCTTCGATGGGCTGGGGTAAGAGCTGGGCCTCTTGCCGCGACATGAGGCCTTAAATCATATTCTCTGAGGGGATTTCTTATTGTCTGAGTACTAATTTGCACCCCATGAGTTTGCTCAAGCTAATTTTGAAGGAGGCGAGCGGTTGCAAACCGTGGTCTCAACGAAGAAACTCTCAAGTAACGTTCTTGAATGGCAGTTGTTACCCGTGGTCTACCCTGTCCTGGTCTTCGGACATTCATACCTGTCTCCCTGAATCGCTGCAACATTCTGGACACACTTGTATGGGAAACTCCAAACCTTTCTGCAATTTTGGAAATGTCGGACAACTTTATTCAGCATTTCGTTGGGTATATTGGAGATAGCCAAACGAATGTTGTTCTTCAAGTGGACCAGAGTCTTAAGAAAATCGTTATAAACAGTGTTTTCTGTTGAAAAATTGGCATTTGTACAGTTACAATTTGAGAAAACGTGCTTCTAATCATTTAAATCCGAAAAAAGTTCATTGATCTTAATTTGTCGCAAACAAAAAAGGCGACTGGGCCCATCGAAAGGTTACGTCGAATCTTCAAACACCCTGTTTTCATTCTTCTACCCTGTAACTGCTGCCAACATTGATTTCCTCGCATAAAATTCCCCCAAATCGTCAAAAATTTTCCACTTTCGATTTTTTCACATTAACCGCCTTCCTGTCTACACTACGTGAGAGGAAATTTTCTAATAATTCGCTCCTTTATAAGAATTGATTCAGGTCGATAACTCGGCTTTCACCTTCGATGGAGTAGAGTTGCGGCACACGCTACTAGTGAATAAATGGCAATAATAAATAAGCACTCCAGAGGAATGGAGTTTATTCAAGACCTTAGTAGAGTCGAAATATCAGTACCACGTGTTGAGGATAAATCTCAGAGGGGGATAGTATAATTTTACGGCCGATAAATAACAGGTGAACTTGGCGAGAGATTCATTATGATTCTGTTTCTCAGGATTGGGATATATTGACATCGGTTGCATCTTGTATATACTGATAATCATTGGCGTTTCAAGAAAAGTAAGCTTTCTTCAATCGTCAAAATTAACCAGTAGTCGTTGAACCGAATATAAAGGGTTTTCCAATAAGAGGTGTTATCTTGAATAGCCCGCTATTACGGTAGATGTCACGTTTGAAGCTGTCGTTTTTTGACATTTGACAAGTAGAAACTACGCCATTAATAAAAATGGAACGATACACGCTACGAGAACGCATTGAAATTATTAAAATTCACTATAAAAATGGTGAAAGTTTGGCAGAGACGGTTCGTAAAACTCGAACATTTTTGGGTCTTCGTGAAGCATCTTATTGGACCGCAATAAAAAAATTGGTAGGAAAATTCGAGCTGTTGGGACAAGTTAGTGATGTGAAGAATAAAACCCGTGCACGTCGCCCAAGAACAGCCGAGAATATTGCTGTTGTAGCTGAAAGTGTTGAAGAAAACCCAGGTTTGTCCATTCTTCGTCGTTCTTTGGAATTAGGCATTCCACAAACGTAATTACACCGTATTTTGCATAAAGCTTTGGCTTATAAAGTTCAGTTAACATAAGAATTCAAGCCGGCCGATCATCAACAACGATCTTTTGCGGGAAAAGTTTCCGGACCGTGTTATCTCTCGAAGAGGTGATCACAATTGGCCACCGAGATCTTGTGATTCAACACCTTGCGAATTCTTCCTTTGGGACCACGTGGAAGAGAAGGTCTACGCCAATAGCCCAGCGTCGATTCAAGACCTCAAAGATGGAATTCGTGAGGCTATCGAGGAAATAGGGCAGTCACTTTGCGATTTGGTTATGGAAAATTTCATTGAAAGGATATGGTCCTGTAAGCGTCGTCGTGGTGATCATTTGTCTGATGTTATTTTCATTAAAAAAATGGCATTATTTTTAACAAAATAACACCTCTTATTAGACAACCCTTCAGTTTCAAACGTAAGTCTGGCAATCAAAGCGATAATTTTTCGAATCCCTTCTTTTTCGAGGACCGCTACATGACCCTACTGAAGGATACATAGCTTCAAACAGCGGTATTCAGTCCTAGATATCAAAAACGTGAAAAACGCCTATGTCAAAAAAAATAGAGAAAAAGGTAACCCCCGTATTCTCCATTCTCTCCATTTATGATTAAATTTCACTGCGACAATTCAACTCTATCTTGCGAAACAAATCTAAAAGGAAACCTGGCAACCACTTCAGTATGGCAGTGCAAGCGAATAGTTTTTTTTTGACAAAACCTACATCTGAGGTGTCATGCGAAACTGAATTTGCCTTGGATGGAAGGATTCTCAGATGCATTGTAGCACATCACGTAACTTATTCGAAATTCTCCTCAGACGCCTCTTTCCAAGCCAAATTCATGCCTCTGCGATTAACGAATTGAGAATTTTGTCGGACGTTAGCTCCGAACTCACTGAAGAGAAAAAAGGTTTCTATTTCCTTGGACTTAACATCCTTTCAAGGTTCCCTTTTCCTCTTGAATTCCGAAGTTGGTTGTCTTTATATACTCCGGGACCCGTTATAATTTACATTTTCCACTCTAATTGGCCGCCTGAAAGGTGATGATTTAGTCTTGGCTGAAAAAATTCTTCTTTCACACTTGCAAGTTACGAATTTCACGTTTTCGAGTTGAACTCGGCATGAAAAGACGGGGTCTTTGAGTTTTGCTATTCCCTATTTGACCGGTGTAAGTGATCTTTCAACTGGCACACTTTTGATTAAATAAATGTTTTTTTTCTTTATGCAGTAGGTACTCACACAGCCTCAAAATTTCTTAGATCAAATCGATAATTCACTTCACTTAATACTCTTGATAACAAATCAACTGAAAAAATTCGTATTCGTATGTACACTGCGCAAAAAAATTAACGCAAATTCTGAAAATCCCAATTTTAATGAAAGTTAACTCTACATTGACCTTATAACTTATTTTTTATGTTCGTTCGGGAGATTTTGAACGAAACAAGACACATTAGATGGAAGAAAAATTCAGGATTTCACCGAATCTTATGTGAAAGAAGACAAACAAACATTTTTCAAAATACTGGAATGCTGATAAGTGATTTAATACTTAGTATTTCCACCCCTTGCGTTAATTACAGCTCGGCAACGACGGTTCATACTCAAAATGAGTGATCTTAAAATCTTCTGATCTAATCCTCCCCAGATTTCTCTGGGTTGGATTCCTAAGTCATTAAGAGTAGCTGGATGATTTTCTGAACTTCTCAGCCTTCTATTGAGGTTTTCCCAAACCTGCTCAATCGGATTGAGATCTGGACTTCTTGCTCGCCATTCCATTTAATCAGAACATTTTAAGATCACTCATTTTGAGTATGAACCATCGTTGCCGAGCTGTAATTAACGCAAGGGGTGGAAAAACCAAGTATTATTAAATCATTTATCAGCATTGCAGTATTTTGAAAATTTTTTTTTCTCTTCTTTCACATAATATTCTGTAAAATCCTGAATTTTTCTTCCATTTAATGTGTCTTGTTTCGTTCAAAACCTTCCCGAGAGAAAATGAAAATAAGTTATAAAGTCAATGTAGAGTTAACTTTCATTAAAATTGAGATTTCAGAATGCGCATTAATTTTTCCGCGCAGTGTAGTTGAATCGATATTTGCATGAGTGTTTGTTTGATTGAATTTCTAAATCAGCCTTTATAAACCGAAAATTCAGTATCTATTTCCAAGTTTCATTCACCAGAAACATCCCGGTATTCTTAGAGATACCTGCTTGTCCAGAATGATTTTATTTGTTACTGACTCAGTTACCAAAGCTCTTCTGTCACCTTTTTTCTGGAAGCTTCCTTTTCATACAACGAATATCACCGAAGCTGACTGGAAACTTCTTTAAAATTTGCTGCAGCAACCCACCCTCTGTAATATACTCGAGATATGAAATCCCCGAGGTAGAGAGAAGGCTGAGTATACATTTCAAGTAACAAAATGGAACATCCTAGGACTGTGCACACGGCCCAAAGTCGGGGTTTGTTTGATTTCGCGAAAATCCAACCAAAGCCCTGCTACTTTATGTGACAAATATTTGAGAGGCTGTTCAAAGTGTCGATGGCGTCATAAACTGTCTAATACCCGGCATTGTATTCTTTCTCACGTCATATGATGAATGGATGAATATGTTAAAAGGGGAAACTGGAAGAGCTTAGTGCATGTCCACATTTTTAGTTTTACACTGACGGAATACGTATTTCCGGATACTCTAGTGTCATCTATCAATTCTTCCACAATTCACAACAACGAATTCTGGTGACATTTTCGATCAATATGTTGACAGTATCGTTTATTATTTCCGCCCTATGCCATTTGTCAGATTTGACATTTTAAGTCAGTGTTGCCAACACAATTTGTTCGAAACACTCGTAAAGAAATATCGTATTTCCAGGATAACATTTGGGTGATTTTTCTATCGATGTATCTACTGATATTAATCAATTTCCAATATATAGGGGTTTCTTTCATGTGACGGCATTGAGAGAGTGTTAAATATACAGTGTGTTTGGTCATGACTTAGCGATAATTTAAGGGCATCAAATATACCTAATATTATCTACACCCACATTGTGAAGTTTACCCCCCCATTTTTGCAGTAGCCCTATTTTAAATTTACTTTTTTATTTTCGTAGACCCTTCCGAATAATATCGATTTCTTTGGACATAAAGGTCCTACAGATGTGAAAAAAATGTTTTTTGAAAGATGATACTACAAAATTTCACTAAAGAAGAACATATAAAGACATTTAACTCGAAAATGCCAAAAAAATTCTTTAAAAAAATTTTAGTAAAAAAATTTAATGATTTCGTTAGTAAATCCGCAATAGAACAAGAACAAGCACATTGAAGTATAATTTTTTCTCAATGATTTAATACGCAAGGATATTAGCTACAAAACAACACCTACATCATTTCTGTAAGTTACATAATTTGAGAGTTATTGCTGTTCGAACATGACCACTACGCCAGCGCCCCAAACTTTTTTTTGTTGTTACAGGTCGTCATGAAGGCCATTGTGTGTCTTCAAAGCACAGGCGGCCATTTTGAGCAGTTTTTATGATTAATTTGTTTGTTTGATCATTGAAAATTAACGAAAGTAAAGTAAGTACTGAGTTTAATTTTATTTTATCAATTTTCATAAAAGTTATGTTCGAACAGCAATTACCTAATAGTTATGTAACTTTCAGAAATTATGTTGGTATCGTTTTGTAGCTAATATCCTTGCGTGTTAGCTCATTGAAAAAAAATCCTACTTCAATGTGCTAATTCTTGTACTATCGCGGATTTACTAAGAAAATTAGTAAATTTTTCAAAGATTTTTTTATGACATTTCTAAGTTGAATGTTTTCATATTGTTCCACTTTAATAAAAGGTGGTAGTATCACCTTTCAAAAAATATTTTTTTTCAGATCTGAAGGACCTTCATATCCAAAGAAATCGATATTATTTGGAAGGGTCAACTAAAATAAACAAGGAAATTTAAAATGGGGGTCACGCCAAAACTGAGGGGGGGTATATTTGATGCCCTTAAATTATCGCTAAGTCATGACCAAACAAACTGTATATCTATCTAATAATTCAACTAAAATTTCCAGCAATTCATTTTGAATTCAATATTGAAAATTGGCTACGAAACAAAAAACGGATAATCGCTATGATTTTCTCAAGGTGAATTATTTTTCAGATGAGTTTTCTCTCGAAATCACTGCCCTTCCCAAATAATTCGAATTCAAGCAAAACTATTTCAGAAAATTCAGTTAAAGAAACCAATTAAAGTTAATGGCGTTTTATCTCGAGTTTCATTTCAAAAAGTCGCCTTAACGAAACAATATAGTCTCCTTGGTGGAAAATTGTATATCTGAAATACCTGTAACCATCTTTCATTTATTCTATGTCAAATAACATCGAGATGAGGCAGATTCTAAATTGTCCTTCTAATAATTCATTTCTCATTTGTGGAATAGAACGTGATTCAACTCTTTGTAATTTCGAATTTCTATCAGACCGTTGAATTCGCCAAAAGAAATTAGGGGGGAGTGTTCCATTTTCGCACTGAACCTTTTTCATTCATGCATTTCCTTGTCTCCCGTATTACAATTACATTGTCCAAAACACGTCTGAAAATTTGACATCGCTGTAGGAAAAGCAGAATTTATTGTAATTGAGAATTTGGGGGTACAATTCCAGACAGGGGTTGGGTGATTACTGGAGAACAGATGATAAAGTATAGCGGAAATAATTGCCGGAGATACGCATTTACTTCACTATCCAACATACCAACACTACGTAAACCTTTTGGAATTATAGGAATGACGTAATTGGGGTTGACCACCCCTTTCTCGTTATATAATTAACGGAGTGAACACGTAGACCGGAGGGTGACCGCTTTTGGTGAAAAAGTGAGATTCCTGAACACTTTACCCTCAGTATTTCTACATAAGATGGCTTTTGCCATCAATTATCGACCTGGTTGACGTGAATAAATTGCGAACCTTCCCCCATCTGCGGTCAAAGGATGCTAGAATGAGAAAAAGTGACACGGAAAAGGAACTATCACTTCGACCGGACACTTTCGACTTTTCCTGGTTATTTTTCTTGCGGAAGACAGGTCCTGAAATTGATAATGTGGAGTCCTTTTCATCATAAAAGAGTAGAATAACTCGAATCCGGCATTATTCGCTGACTGTCCGAGTTTCAAGAGAGGCTATCCTAGGGGCTGAATATTTCACACTTTTGAACAATGCCAGGATTTTCCAGCACCCCTTGAATTCAACCGAAATTCCAGTAAATAAATAAGAGAATATTGGCAACTCTCCTCGAAGTCTATTATATTATTTCTGTAGATTTTTTTCTGTCGGCGATATCATAAAAATTCATCGCAGTTCGGGAAGAAGTACCTCCGCCATCTTGAAAAATTTATAACAGCAATTTTTACTGAAATTATTCAGTGAAATGAATTCCGTATTTCTTCTGAAGAGCTGGAAACATCAAGATTAAGTTTTTTGTAGTCACAATTTAACGAAAAGGTAATAAAACTTGATTAATGAAAAAACCGCCATCTTGAATATTTTATAGGAGCGTTTTTCGCTGTATTGGTGCATTTTGATAAATTAGAATGGAATTTTTTGTTGAAAACATCAACAATTCAACGGAATCCCATATGAATTTAGGAATTGATAGATCCGCCATTTTGAATAATTTAAAGAATCAGTTAAGCAGATTCCATCTGTCGTCAAACAAGCTAAACTTTATCTGTTGTAACAAAATAGTAGTAAATGATAACTTTGGCGTCTTGAACATTTTATAGGGGTGGTTTTATGCTGAAATGATTTGTTTTGATACATTCCAATTCCGGCCGAAGAAATGGAATTTTCTGTTGGTGACATCCGGCAAAAATTCAACGGAATCAGATCCGATTTTAGGAATTGATGGCTACGCCATTTTGAATATTTATAGGGTGTTTTTGCTCGAATGATTTATTTTGATGCATTCTTGATCATTCCACAATATAGCCCGTATCATAATTTTCGTCCACGTCGAAATTTGGGGGAAAACGTCAGATCAAGCATTTACTGCCCTGATATGTGGGGTGCGATGATCCCTTCCCAACAGCTTAGGCAATCGGGTTGATTTTTTGTAATATGCGAGCCGTCTAGGCAGAAGAACCGTGCCTCCCTAAGGAGTGATATAATCTGTGATAAATGTATATGTGTTTTATAAAATGGATGTAGTTACGAATATATAAGGAAGACATATAGAAGCGAAGAAAGTATTTCATAGAACAGCAGGCAGTAAAAATTGCCTTTTCCAGTGCAAAAGGCGGCATTCTTGATCCCCTTTCCAGCCGTAATATGTTTTGTGTCCAGTGACTTGTGAAAGTCAATTTGCAAAATACCATTTATGACGATCCATTCCGCACATGTGGCTCACCCTGATCTTTTTACGCCCTTCGCTTTTGCGAGCTCACACGTAGGCTCCTGTTAATTATATAACTCGAAAGGGGTGGTCAACCCCAATTACTTCATTCCTGTAATTCCGTCAGAATCACTTGTATCTCCATGTTTATTTGTCACACGAACGGATACAATCTGGTACGGACTTTCAATGTTGTGCCGTGCCCCCCGCAACATCAAAGGGTTAATAAGAATAATACCCCCCGCAATTGCATGGGGTATTTAATCACAAAAATCCAGAGAGAACACGAGCTGTCGCGCGTTTGTTCATTATAGAGAAAATGAAAGACGAGAACTATTGGACTTATTTATGTTTCGCCTTTCTCACAATTAATTACTTGAAAATTTGATTTTGCGCATTATTGAGTAAAAAAAAATTGGAAAAGCTCTGAGCAGGTGCTTTGGAGCGCTCGTTTATTCGCTATTCCTTCAAAATTTTGTGGGGGACTTGAGATTCATGCTAATTATACAGGGTGTTTCCTAAACATTCGGCAAAAACTCAGGGAGTTGTTCCTTGGACTATTTTAAGCATGTTTTGTCCTTTGATGATTTTTGAAAAACCTCTTTGTTTCGAAGATACAGGGCGAACAACATTTTTCATATTTTTAAAATTAATAATAGTTTAAATAAAAATGCGTACCGCACTATGTTTACTAAGTAGGTACAATTTATTTTAAGTTTATTTAACAACATCCAATTACTAAAAACGGCCAGTTTTTTGACTTAAAATTGATAAGTTCAGATGGTAAAGGAAACAGATTAAACACGGTTTTCATTTGAATTCGTTTTTTTGGCTAGAGGTGGTCATTTTCAACAGTTTTGTAGGTTAAGTTAAATGTTCATGTAATTTTTCATAATAGAATGTTATTATCTAAAATTTGTTTCCCCTGTATCTTCGAAACAAAGAGGTTTTTCAAAAATCATCAAAGGACAAAATATTCTCAGAATAGTCCAAGGAACAATCATCTGAATTTTTGACGCATGTTTAGGAAACACCCTGTATGAATACAAAATCTCAGCACGATCGGAATTATATTCTGGAAATTATTCAAAAAATAAAATATGTAAAAATCAATAATTTATAGTTATTTCATCAACTAGGTTATTAAATACAGCGACTAATGGTCAAGATATTCTAAAGCGTTGAAATTTTGCATGAACATTCAGTATATCAATCTTCATTCACAAAATAAATTTCACTCAACTCGGATATCTTGTTATGGAAATATAAAGATTCTTCTTTTCAATATTCCAATTGAATTTTCCATGGTTCTGTTAACACTATGACCATAAAATTTTAATGAGGCTCATTATGAGCGTTATGTGGCCGCAAAATTTTCGAAATTTAACAACTAGTTTCATAATCTCAGGAAAATGCTGTAGATTTTCATGAAGGCTTCATAATTTTTCCGAATTTCATGTAATTCAAATCATCGAACCCAATAAAACTGAATCATGTATTAATTGCAATATTGTGAGGAATTTTTCCATGGAAAATTTTCAACTGGTGTGTTCTGAATAGGAAATATGAGGTATTCCGCAGTTATTGAAAAATAGTTGATTTACCAACGCACATTTCAATCACAGAATGAAATTTGCCATGAAAATTTCGGATAAATCACACTTTTGAGTGTCCACATCAATTGGCAATTCATCGATTGAAAAGGTTTTCCCGCCTGATGTGTACACATCAAATCGCCACATAGATTCAGTTTTTGTTGGTTATGTTACGGTATTTTTCCAGGTCGACCTAATATTAGCCTCCCACAGTTACAGTTCTATTTCATGAAAAATTTATTGTCCTATTTCATATCCTATTGGTTTGATACACGAACGAAACTGATTTCAAATTATGTATATGCAGATGACCACGCATGTAAAAAAACTTCAGTTTATGCTGCTGTGATATTTTTCGATTCCGGATAACCGAGTCAAGGAAAAGGAAAGCTCAAAATGTATTCGTTTTACTCAGAAACGTCCTTTCGTATAAGTTTCCGTATCCACATTGAGGGGATGATGATAATCCTCCCTATCGTTAGATTAAATGATCGCATTTCGATATACGGATAATCAAAATCACGTGGCAGTATCATTATCCCCTAATAGAACCTTATTCAATTATTATCCTATCATCGGGAACCCGAAACCGACATTTTACGTTCTAATCATCTTTCTTATATTGATATTAATTATTCCCATCTGAATTTAACCCAACTTCCTGCGAGTAATGGAATTATGGAACTTCCGACAAATATTTTAACGCCCCATTTATTTTTAATCACTACCCCACATAGGGAAATTCCTTCGAATTACCATATTCGAAACTCCTCACTCAACTATTTCCTCTAGGAAATTAATTGCTCTGCCGCCTGAGCCCTGAATTTTTGAAATTACGGTCTTATACGGATTCGTTCATTCAATTCGGTTTAGAGGTAGTTGGGACGCTTTAACATGACCTCAATTCAAATGCCTCTGTCTGAATGGGCGATCTGTTTAAAACTGTCAGCCAGACAATTAAGAATCGGCACCTATGAAAAAATTAATTGAAAAATGCAATAAAACAAAACGGTTCGGAATTTTTCCCAATTAATTTTTTGTTGTGAATTACAATTGTTCCAGTTAGCGATAGAATATTATTTCATTCGTATGGCAGCAAACTGGGCCAACCCAACTGAATTAACTAGGAAAGCACAATAGAGTTCCAAGACACTCAGTAATCATGTGAAACAAAGATACCTCGCCAGGAAGAGGTCATCTAGTCCATGGGCCAGCGCCTGTTTTTTATAATGATTACTAACAATCTGAATAATAATTGTGAATAGCTTCAATTTGACGAGACGCCCAACTTTTTGCTCTACGAAAATTCTCGATAGTAAGGGCTAATACAGTATGGAGGCGTCAAAAGTGTTAAATGGGTGAATGTTCAAATTTTATAACTAACAGCTACTTTATAAATTAAATCTTGAAACAATTTTATTACAAATTGAAAACAATAATTGTCCTACAAAAATGATGATTCTATTAAAGTGTCTCCCACTCCCACATATAACAGCAGCTAGGTCTGAAAAAAATTATTACTAACCTGCTGATTTTTTCACTGTTGCTTAGCAAGTATTTCTTTTATGAACTGGTCACATTGTCTTACAAATTGAGTACGTTTTTCCAGTCCTACGCTCGGAAATTGTCAATTATTTGTTATCATTTTTAATTGTGGGTTCTGTGGTACAATTTCTGGGGTAGGACTGGAAAAACGAACCACTCAATTTATAGGACCACGTGACCAATTCACAAAGGAAATATTTGCTGAGCAGCAGTGAGAAAATCAGCCGGTTAGTAATAATTTTTTTAGACCTAGTTGTTGATATATGTTGGGAGTGGGGGACACTTTGATAGAAGCATCATTTCTGTAGGGCAATTATTGTTTTCAATTTGTAATAAAATTGTTTCAAGATTCAATTTATAAGTAGGTGTTAGTAATAAAATTTGAACATTCACCCACTTTTGACGCCTGCATACTGTATTAGCCCTCACTATCAAGAATTTTCGTAGAGGAAAAAGTTGGGCGTCTCGTCAAGTTGAAGCTACTCACAAATATTCAGATTATTAGTAATCATTATGAAATACAGGCGCTGGCCCATGGACTAGAAAGTGATATAGCGAAAATTGTCAATGATTCGATTCGTTAGCCTCTAGCTCATTTCACGCCCTGTATATCCCCTTATTGGAAGGTATACAATCGTGAATTCAGGGATCATTTCCTCCCAAGTATTGGGTCACCAATACGTTCCCATTTCAGAGAGGGTGAGAGGGGGGCAAATTGGCACCTAAGTTCATATTGAACACGGCTCCACGTTCGCTTTGGAATATAATATATCCCGAATTTGGCCGGAAAGACAATCACCGATGTGTTCAAACTACTGCGAGCAATAAATCTTTCATTATATTAGGAGTCAATATGATTAATCACCTCCAATATCTTGCGAATATCAATTAGAAAGAATATAACAATGGTAAACATGTCGAGGCAGATAGGTGGCCACGAGTTTTGGCAAAAGGATGAGAATTCTGCAGGATTTGAGCTTGTTTTTCGATTACGCTATATAAAAAAAATGAATTCAAGAAAAGTCCTGAGCAGGTGCAATTGCAATAATGTAATTACCTCAAAATTCTATATAGAACTTGAGATTCATGCTAAGTATATGGATGCAAGATCTCAGCACGATCGGAATTACATATATTGTGGAAATAATTAAAAAAATTAAACATGTAAAAAATCAATAATTTGAAAAAATTAAATTCTATGGTTCATATGATGCGATCCTCTTGAAATTTTGCATGAACATTCAGTATATCAATCTTCATTCACGAAATAAATTTCACTCGAATCGGATATCTTGTTATGGAAATATAGAGATTCTTCTTTTCAATATTCCAATTGAATTTTCTATGGTTCTGTTAACACTATGGCAACAAAATGTTACATGTGACTTTTTATGAGCATCTTGCATGTGGCTGCGAATTTTCATCTCGATTGGTTTCGCTTTGTCTGAGATATTGAGGAACAAAAATTTTGAATGGCCATATTTTCTTTCGTCTGTTTCATATTTTCTTTCGTCTGTTTTGAAGTCCTATCCACTTTAAGATACTGACATTTCTTGAATATAATCGAGAACCTACCTAACCTGACCTAGCCTTATTACAACGAGAAATTATTATATTATTTTCAGAATTCGAAAGGATAATGTAATAATACCTAGATATTTTACTGAAAACAGAGTTTGACAAGACACTTGCAGTCCAGAATAAACATAGCTTATCTACTATATTCAGTAACGAAAAATAGAACTACGAAGCTCCACACACTGATCAAGTTCTTTTCATCTGTCAAGAAAATCGTGACTAACAAATACAATTAGTGGCTATTTCGAAATCCTCTCGAGATTAGACAGACACACAAATTGTCCTTATGCTTAAGCTATTTAAACAGCAATTAGAGGCCTCATCGAAATTTTACTACATAAGCTCCGGGATTCGACAATAGCAATTAAACGACTTCAAAGGTACAAGGGAAAAAGGATAGCACAGTTCGTTTAATTATCGATTTTATTGAGGCGAAAAGAAAGAATTTCCAACCGCAGCTTTAGAGGAACGCCACCAGAAAAGGGATTCTCGATAAGAGAGCAGTGCATTTGGAGAAAATGAGAGTTGAGGAAAAGGAGGAATTTTTCTAACGATCATCTCCAGGAATCTTGGGAAATTGGGAAATTTAAAATCGGTTACTGGTTGTGAATTTTTATGGCAGTTGAAGTGAAAATTCTCTAACCCAAGTAGGCCACTTCGCGATGAATCTTTCAGGATTTTCAATGTCCGGAATAATCTTCATTAGAAGTTAATTCAAGAAAAAATTTTCCACAATTCTATATGACGAAAAGACAATATAAATTTGAAACTTATTGAATTGATAAAAAGAATTCTGCTCTGCAAAAAGGGCCTCAATTTAGTATCCATGCAGATACAGAATTTTCATTTGAATTTATACTTAGATATTTACCTCCTCTGAATAAGAAATGTCGGTATCAAAACTTCCCAGAATACTGAAATCCTTTTTTGATGTCCTTCTCTTTGGCAGATCTGCAAAAAAAAATAATTGGGTAATACTCATCAATATCACCATAAATATACAGTGAGTTTGGTCATGACTTAGCGATAATTTAGGGGCATCAAAAATACCTAATATTATCGACAAAACACCCAAATTTGGAACTTTACCCCTTTGGTTTTGTAGCCCCCATTTTAAATTTACTTTTTTATTTTCGTTGGCCCTTCTAAATAATATCGATTTCTTTGGACATAAAGGTCCTACAGATGTTTTTTGAAAGACTATACTACCACCTTTCATTTAAGTAAAACAATATAAAACATTCCATAAAAATTCTTAAAAAAGTTCATAGTGAAAATATGTACTGATTTTCTCAGTAAATCCGCAATAGTACATTAGCACATAAGTATATTTTTTTTCAATGATTTAACACGCAAGGACACAGGCTACAAAACAACACTCATATCATTTCTGTAAGTTACATAATTTGAGAGTTATTGCTGTTCGAACATAACCCTTATGAAAATTGATAAATAAAAAAACCTCAGTACTGTACTTTCGATAATTTTTAATGATCAAACAAACAAATTAATCATAAAAATTGCTCAAAATGGCCGCCTCTGCTCTGTGGACAGGCAGTGGCCTTCATGACGTACCTGTCTTGTGTCTTTTGCTCGCGTTGTGATCATATTCGAACAGCAATAACTCTCAAATAATGTAACTTACAAAAATGATGTAAGTGTTGTTTTGTATCTAATATCCTTGCGTGTTAAATAATTGAAAAAAATTATACTTCAATGTGCTAGTTCTTGTACTATTGCGGATTTACTAAGAAAATCAGTACATATTTTTACTAAAACTTTTTTAAGAATTTTTAATAGCGTTTCAAGTTAAATGTTTCTATATTGTTATACTCCAATGAAAAGTGGTAGAATCATCTTTCAAAAAACATTTTGTTCACATCTGTAGGACCTTTATGTCCAAAGAAATCGATATTTTTTGGAAGGGCCAACGAAAATAAAAAAGTATTATATTATATTAATTTACTACAAAACTTAGGGGGTAAACTTCCAAATTTGGGTGTTTTTGTCGATAATATTAGGTATATTTGATGCCCTTAAATTATCGCTAAGTCATGACCAATAAACTGTATAAATCAATTGAACAATCGAAATTTTAGGAATTTTGTGAAGAATATCGAAACATTTATGCCGAAAAAAAATCGAGAGAAGCTCAAAAATACAGATGAGATTTTTTTACAAAGATAATACTTTTTTCCAATGATTATTCCACAATGGTTTCAAGGCTTCAATTTCAGAATTGGCCGGAAAATTGCTATTTTAACGATTCGAAAATTTAAAAAATCCAGCGATATGAACGAGAGCGAATTTTAAGTGCCTCATGAATCCGAAATGGAATAAGAGTTTTCGTTAATGATTTCAAAAACGTAACATGTGTCGGGCAAATGGTAAGTCGCTTTCCATCATACACGGTCACCGTACACCGGAAATAAAGATGAAAATTTCATAGAATGTTTCATTATGAAATCACCGCGATTCGGATACTGAATTAATATATTCAGATGAGGCTTTTCACATTGATTTTTCCGAATGTATCCGGCACTTTTCCGTCCAGAAGAGGTTTGGAAATTCAGAAGTGAAATACCCTCCAGCTGTCGAGGCAGAGTCGGGGGCTAGTCAGTTTTCGGCTTTATTGACGCGAATTTCGTCTACGCTTATTCAATATTTGAAGAAAAATAGCCGTAGAATTGGATGGTGAAGTCGAGTTGTTATATCGGCTTCGCTGTCTGCAAGAATTCATGCAAATCTCCTCCTTTTTTAATTCGGAATACGTTCGAGTAATAATATGATACGAAGCCGCACAAGGCCACAATTGAAAGATAAATAATTTTTTTTCCGATGATTCCAACTTTGGAACACGAAATATTCATTATTTAATCTTCAAGTAGAGTTCGAGTCTAGAATTTCACATAATTTTACGGCGAAACCCGCATTGTTCACAGTTCGAGGTGGAAACTAATTTACATTACATTTTATTGGCAATATAGCAATTTTCCCCCTAGAATTAAGCGCGTAAATTGAGCGAGATCTTTTTTGATACAGATTCCTGGTTTATAGCTAAATGAATGTAATTAACGATCCACTCATTTTTTTTAAGTACTATTAACTTCCTTGAATAATATTAACATCCTTTATGGATGTTAATATGATATCAGTAATTTTATATACGTTATATTATACACTGCGCAAAAAAATTAACGCACATTCTGGAAATCTCAATTTAAATGAAAGTTAACTCTATATTGACTTTATAACTTATTTTTTATGTTCTCTTGGGAAGGTTTTTGAACGAAACAAGACACATTAAATGGAGGAAAATTCAGGATTTCACCGAATCTTCTGTGAAAGAAGAGAAATAAACAATTTTCAAAATACTGGAATGCTGATAAGTGACTTAATACTTGGTATTTTCATCCCTTGCGTTAATTACAGCTCGGCAACGACAGTTCATACTCAAAATGAGTGATCTTAAAATGTTCTGATCTAATTCTTCCCAGATTTCTCTTGTGTTGGATTCCTAAGTCATTAAGAGTAGCTGGATGATTTTCTCAACTTCTCAGCCTTCCATTGAGGTTGTCCCAAACCTGCTCAATCGGATTGAGATCTGAACTTCTTGCTTGCCATTCCATTCGAGAGACTTCAACCTCTTCAAGGTACTCCTGAACGATGCGCGCATGATGGGGTCTGGCATTATCGTCCATAAAAATGAAATTTTCACCAATGTATGGGGCAAATGGCACTACATGCTCTTTGATAATGTTCCTTATATACCTATCAGCATTCATAGCTCCATTATCAACGACCAAAAGGTCTGTGCGAGCAGTCAAAGATATTCCATTTTTTGCGCAGTGTATTTATAATCTATATTCTTGTTTGCAGATTTGGGGTTTTATTTATGTCTTGTTCTTAGTTTTCGTTAGTTGTAATTTGTCTTATAGAATGAGATATTTTCTAGAGTTTCACTTTGTTGGATATGCTTTTTCTTCACACATTTATCCTGGATGTAGTCGATGAAAAACTTTTGTTAAACAAAACGTTTAGGTTGTGTATATTATAAATAGTGAGTGTCCCTTTTCTCAGCATAAGGAAATCCACTGCTCGATTCCATAGGAGGCTAGCCGTATCATTTTCTGCTAGAACACACAGTTACATCGGGAATTCATGCCAGGATTTCCAGATAAAGTGTTCAGTATACAAATAAAAAAATCATGTGATTCAGCCCGCTGACCCCATTGGGCGAACCGCTGGCTTGAAAGCGTTCGTTTCTCATCCAAAAAAAATCCTTCGCTTCTATTTCTTTTTCATCTTGGTGGCGGTTTTCGAATCGATATTTCCGCATGAAATCTGGAAACGGTTCAACTGTAGGAGAAAAAGGCAAACATCGGGACGGGTTCTCCGATTGCCTCCAGCGTTGCAAGAGAATGGTAAATAGTTGGGAAAGTCTGTCACAGATGCTTCCCGAAATTAGGATGAAGCTTGCTACATAGAGGGTCCACCTGACACTCGCAAAACCCTAACCCAATCGATAACAGACAAATTTAAGAGGCATTCTCGTCATAGCTCGACATTAACACTTGCCACCTATCTGATGGATTCAATTTCCCTGATGATTTCGAGATTTCCATCCCTTTTACTCGCTATTTCAATATAAGATGGTGTAGAATATGTTCGTCCAGTTTGTGCATGATTTTGCAAAAGTTCTCTTGTCTGAAATGTTTTTATAGATTTTTTCCAATAATAGTTCAGTCAATAACATCGATAGATTTGGAATGAAGCCTGCCATCACGCTAATTCGGGCTTCAGATTACCGAAACTAACCTATTTTCTTCGTCAATATAGTGGTAGATACTTCTGCTATCGCCAGACATTTTGAACAATTCACTCCCCCTGCCAGACGTCATCAATTTTCAATGAATTGCATATAGAGTTCGTCCAAATATCGAAACACTCGCCTACTAGAAATATCAATCAATAGTTTTCACAAATAAAATTCCTGGTTGAATGAAGTGAAGAAAGTAGAACTAAGATGAACAGAATTTTAAGGATGTCTGGCAGGTAGTTAGAAAGGTACTGAGTGTCTGGCGAAGGCTGAAGTTATTTATAATATTGTCACAAAGAAAATATACAAAATTGGGCTTTATACTATGACTTGATCGCTGTCGAAAGAGGTTTTTCTAATTCGATATCCTCCAAAGTGAAATTATCTTCCATTAAAGGAGCGAACAAAGGAAGAAGTTCCTACAATTGCAGTAGGTATTATTAATAAGAAGTGACGAAACTCCACTTCTCCTCAAGTTCGTCATTCTCTCAGATTAATACAGAACGTATTAACAATACGACAAAAACAAGAGATATTGTAAGTGCAAGCGACGTGCATCTAAGTACCAAAATGACTATTGAAAACAACAAAACAGCAATAAGATATTCGCGTAAAGGTTCAATCCCCTCAGCTGTAAACCGAACAAAAAGCGTCATTATGTCTGTAACTCAGTCGCAACTGAATGAAATGATGAAATAGCAGATTAACAGCAACATTTCCCAGCATACAGCTACGAACAATCAATTTCAGAGATACAGCTCCATTCATTTGCAACTGTGCGAGTATGTAAATTCGGCAGATTCTCGCAATGGATTTGGAACCATTTTATTGAGCATCGCCAGGCATAATCTCTTGGAAAATTGGCCCCCGTAAATCATATTTTAATTGTAACGTACATTTTCTTCCCTGCTACTGCAATTGGTTATTAAAATGTAAATGATGCCAGTTCTCGCGGAGTCAAAGCAAAGCAGAGTTTTTCGTTCTCCCCTCACAGGATTATAATGCCGGGCTAAATAAGGCCTTTATTGTCGATTCCAAACATTCTGACAATAATTGTCCTACTCCAAATTCCGATTCTGAACGAAAAATATTGAACCATCAATACCGACGTTGTTTCCCTGCGGAATGCCAAATGATATTCGGAGAAAATAATGGGCTAAATATAAACGCTCCAAAAGAGGATTAAATCAATTGGTTGGTTTGGTCCACGAACCCAACCTCGAACAATTCTTCTTCCGAAATGAACGAGAGGCAGATGATATTTTCGGGGATATAATTTCCACATTTTGAATGAGTTTTTTTCGATGTGAGTAACTGTAGAACATCAGGTTTTGACGCAACAGAAACGTCGAACATAAAGGGTTTTCCAATGAGAGGTGTTATTTTGAATAGCCCGCTATTTCGGAAGATGTCACGTTTGAAGCAGTCATTTTTTGACATTTGACAAGTAGAAACTACACCATTATTAAAAATGGAACGATACACGCTTCAAGAACGCATTGAAATTATTAAAATTCACTATAAAAATGGTGAAAATTTGGCAGAGACGGTTAGTAAAACTCGAACATTTTTGGGTCTTCGTGAAGCATCTTTTCGGACCACAATAAAGAAATTGGTGAGCTGTTGGGACAAGTTAGTGATGTGAAGAATAAAACCCGTCTACGTTGCTCAAGAACAGCCGAGAATATTGCTGCTGAAGCCGGAAGTGTTGGAAGAAAATACAGGTTTGTCCATTCCTCGTCGTTCTTTGGAGTAGTCATAATTATGGCCGAAATTGGATAGTATGATCTGGACAACTTTTACTTTCAACAAGACAACCATTGATCTTTTGCGCGAAAAGTTTCGGGACTGTGTTATCTCTCGAAGAGGTGATCACAATTGGCTACCGAGATCTTGTGATTTAACACCGTATGACTTCTTCCTTTTGGGGTCACGTGAGAGAGAAGGTCTTCGCCAATAGCCCAGCGTCGATTCAAGACCTCAAAGATGGAATTCGTGAGGCTATCGAGGACATAGGGCAGCCACTTTGCGATTTGGTTATGGAAAATTTCATTAAAAGAATATGGTCCTGTAAGCGTGGTCGTGGTGGTCATTTGTCTGATGTTATTTTCCACTATTAACGGTATAGCTTCTTCTTTATAATGAAATAAACATCCGATCATTTATATTGAAAAATGGCATTTTTCTTTGAATATCAAAATAACACCTCTTATTGGAAAACCCTTTAGCATGTAACGGACTGCTGACGATGAATCATATGAAACATTTTCAGCATAAGTAGCCAAGAATTGCCCGAAGCAAATATTTCGATGCTCTGATATAATTATGAGATCTTTTCCACTAACTCAATAAAAGACCTTATGTTGCTTTTCGAAATAGACACGTTACAATGACAGACAAGGTAGTCAGCAGTTCTTATGGCACTCCCTGTTTATTCAACGGTTTATTTATCTCAATTCATTACGATGTTTTCTTTTACTTTCGCCACTTTGTACCCGATCTTACAGAAATAATTGAGAACATCTCTGCGTTCCCCCACGAGATCCTTTTAATTGTATTGTTTTCCTTAAAGTAATTTATGATCAACACTATCGTAGCTTCTGAGAGGGGACCTTAAAGATAAATAACCTTTTTCTTTCAAGAGAGAATGTTAGTCTTCTGGTTATAGTTGTTTCCTTTTAACACACTTGTAATGGGTGTTTTTTTCGAGAATGATCAAATAATGATACACGAGAATAACAGAGTGCATCTATAAAGAAAAAATCCAATTTTTCACTATCTTTCAATGAATGTGAGCGTCAATTGTGGCTTGAATATTGGCTTCCAATGCTTCAAGATGCCAACCACACCTAACAGTCATTTCAATCGATGTAATGGTGATTGGTTGATGGATTGAGATTGTCTCTTCTCTATATACATCAATTATGTCATATCCAACAAAACTTCATAACTAGACACAATTTCTACTTAAGAATGCTCATCTTCGTTGAGTGAATTTCCACAATTTGGAACTGGGAGTTGCTGAATCGAAATTTCTACACACTTTGATGGTCTCAACTATTCAAACAAAGGCCACAATCATCGAAACTTCTCATGAATCTAAAAAACAAGCCCTTCTAAAGAGATTCAGTTTGAAACGCTCTAACAAGGGACTTGTATCGTGGAATCGGAGATGTACAGGATATAAATTTCTTTCCAGAATTTCGTCTAATGAACTCGATTCACCAAAATTATGTTTCATATCAGTGGGATAGCTAGAGGAACGTAGAGCGACTATTCTGTTGAACTTTCAAATTTACAAACGGCTAACGAAACATATCTAAAATCTCGGTGGAGTGTTCAGTATGCAAATGACCTGGAGTGTAGGTAGAATCAACGCCATACTGTTGATAAATCGAGGATCACAGTAAAGCATGCTGGCTTTATCTGCTTGATTATAAAACTTTATTCCACCCTTATCGGGGGTAGGCAATTACTCATTGTTTTATCATGAATGTCTCTTATATGAAAATCGAACGTCATGGCATGTTCAGGTCAGCACGAGATCTAAAATTTCGAGAGAACTGTTAAGTATGATGGATGAGGTAAAGTTTCCTATCGTAACTCATTCAATCCTTGTACAGAGTTGTTGCTTCGAGAGCCCGCGTGTTGTCGCTTTGCAGGATTGGGCTTCGAACCGCAAAAAATTACTTCTGAAGTGAAACTTCGTCAGATTGGAAGCCTTGCAGACTTTTGTACGGTGCGGTTTTGTGCTGGTGCCGACAGCAGACGCTTAAAAAAGATCATATATTAATAATATTAGATCATCTATTCCCCAGCGTTCCCAACGCCGGACTTCAACTTAAAATACAAGACCTGAGCATTTTTGAAATGAATGTTAATTCTTATAAGCTGGTAGATGGCATTACACAGTTCATTCGATACAAATCAGAATAACCCTGTATGTCAACCGAATTTGCATAATTGTCTCGAACGTACCTTCAATTAATTTTTGCTCACTCGCAAATTTGCCATCTTGAATATGCATATATGTTTGACGAATAACTGTTTCTATTCTAAAATTATTCTAGAACAAATATGGAATATTTTAGACAACTGTGCTAGCATATTACCATGTTGATGAATCCGCATTACCTCATCAAGCCCATCCCTAGCTCATTATTGCCTTTATCCTTCACGGAAACCTTACCTAAGGGGTATCACTTCAAGGGATTTGACAGAAAGATGAGGTATATAATTCCTCGTGAAACGACTTGTCAGGAAGATAATTTGGAACGTACTCAAACAGACATGTTTTGAATCATAATGAGCGAGAAAAATCGAGAAAAGGGGCACACACACACACTGACGACGTCCCCGTAGCGCCATAACTAGGATATCAAAAAAGGCAAGTGTGACATCCTCAACTTTCATTTTATGCCTTTTCGACGCTGATCGTTTTCATTACACCCCCGACATATTTCATTCGAGTGAACGTAGCCGAGAGAAATGCGATAAAAAAGGTCGAAATGAAATAAAAGGTTTTTTCCTTAACACTCGCCGAGACCGTGGAGAATTTAAGGGGATGCGATCTACACGTAGCCATCGGCGTAGGTATGGGGGACAGGGGGGCTCAGTCCCCCCAAAAATTGTTGCCCCCCTTTCTTAGATAAATTTTTATTATTTTTAATGAATCGTATTTTTTTGAGAGATACTCTACTTCATTTGAAGGTTTGAAGCCCTTTTTACACGGTGTTAGAAACGTAATTTTGATTGATCGTTTTTGCTTTTTTTCAATTTTCATAAATATCCATACGCTGAGACTGGATCATATACATTTTGTTCAGAACAGAACAGAATAAGTCATGTCTATCGAAGGAAAAATTTGGAGTCGTTATTATGCTATTCAGCTCTCGTGATTTTGTTCTGAGTAGACAAAAAACTGGGCTTCCAGGACCGCCCCTAAAAGTGAAAAAAAGCAGCAGATTCACCCCGGCGCTGGTGACAGTTGTTTCGCAAATTTGACGAGGTGGTTCACCGAGAAACTCGGCGCTGTTTCTAATTAGAAATGTTTGTACAGCTGTACAACGCCTCAAGCGATTGCTAAGGAGTAGTCGAGCCTTAGGGCTAAAGTCCGGTAATGAGGATTTCACAGATTACGAGTTAGAGATTATAAGACGATGACAACAGAATGAAGGATCCGAAAAAGGCTTGTCTTTCGCTCATCCGATACATTTTTTATTGAAGGCAAACAGGAGCACTTTAAAATTATTCTTTTAGCACAGAAATTTCAGTTAGTTATAGTCCGTTCACGAAAGTTTGATCCGTCGGTTGGCTATGGAAATTTGGCATTTTCACTGTGTATATTAAAATTTTTTAGGTTATGTTGTTTATTTTATTGTCAGATTGATACGCAATTTTGTCAATATTGCATAGAGTTCTCTGATAACTCGCAAGCTCGTCGGTTACATTCGGCACGTTGACTTTATTTTACGTTATGACAGCAAATACTGCCAACTTCAGATAATAAACAAACGCCTACTAGGCGCTCAAACTTTCGTGAACGCACTATATATAGTTAACACAACTATTAATGCTGACAAAGAAATTATCCCATATTTTAACTTACTAGAATAACCTTTCAATGTTCCAAGAAATACTATGAACTTTCGATCCGTTTCTAGCACTGTTTTTCGAAAAATATAGCGAAATATTTATTTGGAATCGAGTAATCGACCACTAAATACAAACAAAACATTCCGAGTAAAACTATTCGTGGAATGGAAATATTTCAGCGGGTCCTCTGAAAGCGCCAACAAAAATAAAAAAAAATATTTACCACTTAAATAGATCCACTAATGTGCCTGACAGAATCTATGTTTCATGTCATAGCGGTATCCGCAGATATACCAATATAAAATTATTGTTGTTTCCGGCTGCACACCAGCTCGTGCGTATTCGTGTCAATCGGAGTGAAATGTGCCAAAAATATTTCACTCAACAGGAGTGAAACAATTTAGAATTTTACTAATGTGAGCATTTCGACACTTACGGTGTTTATGGAAAGCTTCCTCGACAATCCACCTATTTAACCTCTGCGAATGATTGTCACATTTCTCATAACATCTGTTTTATTTTATTGCCATACCAGACCAGAGAAGAACTGTCAGATACACGTATTATTGCGTTCACCCATCAACTGCGGCAGTCGGTAACACAAAACAAATTGAATGCTATAAACTAGGTTGTAACATCTTCAGAAACAATTCGAATATTGTGAGCGACATCTTTGGTCATGAAAAACATCCAGATGATAAAGGGTTTTCCCATAAGAGGTGTTATTTTGATATTCAAAGAAGATCGCCATTTTTCAATATGAATGATCGGATGTTTATTTCATTATAAAGAAGTTTTGGGACACCCTATATAAACACAAGGGATGTTCAATCCCTAATCCTGGTAGAAGAATATCCCGATGAATACTAGAAACTTCCCAGCGACCACTGTATATCTCTACACACGAGAAGAAATGATGCCGGATCGCAGTTTTCCTAGTTTGTTATCTGAACAACCCAGGAGAGAGCAGTTTAGTTAACCCCGCAGAATCTATTGACGTGGTTGTAACAAACGTTCACTTCTCCTTGTAGAGTTGCCCTTCTAACACATATGACCCCTCCTGGAATAATTGATGAACTGTATGTCAACAGCGAGACAGGAAAACACAATTAATCCTTCGTCAGGATTGAACCTGGATGCAAAGGAAAATTCGTATTAGGTATGGCGAATAAAGCGTTGTGAATACATAATACTATTGATGATCTGACAAAAGACTTCATCAATCAGTGATGAAGAAAAATTTTATTCAACTTCGACTTGATTATCTGCGAGGAAGAGAAAAACAGATCAAAATATTCTAATAGTCTAAGAGCCCGTGAACCCCAGACCTTCGTTATTTTATAAAAGCTGAAAACTTGTCTACGCATGCTCCCAACACAGGTAAGAACGATGGACCATAATGAAGTTTGGGTTACCTGGCTTTGGCAGGTAACGGTATAAAGGGGTTTCAATACGGATCTTATTTCGTCAAATTATAAAGTGTGATTTTTTTATATTACCTTCAGAATATCATTAAAAATCACGTCATAAACTCTGCCAGACACTTACTATAGTGGCAACCCCTTGCCAGACACCCTCGATGTTCATTAAATTATATGTAATTCTCTTTACGGTTATAGTAAAAGCTGATTTTTATATATAATACTTGGTAATAATTAGACAATGTTTTTCCCTCCTTCGCATTAGCCTTACATTTTTGATAGTGCCAACCCTTGCCAGACAAGCTTTTAGTTTAGCTGCGTGCGAGCGTGAGACAGTATATATGAGTGGGTGCGAGTGAGACGGCATGATTATAATGACTTATGCAAATAAATTTTTGGTACAGATTTATATAACTAATCATTTAAGTGAATCTCAAAAACATCTGAAGATGCTACAACTAAAGTCAACTGTTAATAGAATAAATTAAAATTTTTAACGATTTTATTTAGTTGTAGCATCGAATGTCTTTTCTTCAGAGGTTTTTGAGATTCACTTAAATGATTAGTTATATAAATCTGTACCAAAAAATTTATTTGCATAAGTCATTATAATCATGCCGTCTCACTCGCACCCACTCATATATACTGTCTCGTGCTCGCACTTGCAGCTAAACTACAAGCTGGCAAAGGGTTGGCACTATCAAAAATGTCTGGCTAATGAGGAAACATTATCTTATTATTACCCAAGTATTAAATATAAAAATCAGCTTTTATACTATAACGTAAGTAGAATTACATTTAATGTAATGAACATTAAGGGTGTCTGGCAAGGGGTTGCCACTATAAAAAGTGTCTGGCAATCAATGACGTGATTTTTAATGATATTCTGAAGTTAATATCAAAAAGTCACACTTTATTATTTGACGAAATTAGATCCGTAATCTACACCCCTTTAATACCGTTTACCTGCCAAAACCAGGGTAACCCAAACTTCATAATGGTCCATCGTTCTTACCTGTGTGGGGGGAGCATGCGTAGACAAGTTTTCAGCTTTTATAAAATAACGAAGGTCTGGGGTTCACGGGCTCTTGCTCTATAAGGTATCTTTGTAGGAGAAACCCATTATGCAAACTCGGCTCATATTTCTTCAAGATGTTCATCAAAAGTCCTGAAAATTACATCGTTTGAACACTCTTTCTTAGTCGAGATGATAAAGCTACGTTGTGTTTTTCGATGAACATCTAATTACGTCCTGTCATAATAAACAAGTTTCATTTCGAAGACTGTAACTTTCAAGTCGAAAACTGCGAAGCAAGGATCTGTAAAATTGCTTCCAATCCACTCATATTCAAGCCGTTTTCTTGTGCATAAATTCTGTGGCGTCATTACCAATTCCCTCTTTCTGTTTAATGCTCAAAGGCCGACAGAAAAATAAATAAACTCGAAAGATACAAGGGTAGCCGCTGACCCATTCATTAATTATCTTTCTGGAGACATTGAGAAATTGGAGAATAATTGTATTGTGGGAGTTTCTCGCTTTCTGAATTAATAAAATTTGGCAATGTGTTTGTCCCTAGGCCGGAAAAGGCCTTACGCATTGTGTGGGAGCCGTAACTCAAGTTTGATTCGTCTTCGAAGGCAATAATTAACATCGGAGAACAATGGTTATCTCTGTACAAAGACACATTGTCACCAGAAATGTTTTGGTAGTCTGATGTAAAAGGAATAGGGCTGGAAAATGCTGTAAAGGTAGATGTCACGTTTGAAGCTGTCATTTTTTTGACATTTGACAAGTAGAAACTACGCCATTAATGAAAATGGACGATACACGTTTCAAGAACGCTTTGAAATTATTAAAATTCACTATAAAAATGGTGAAAATTTGGCAGAGATGGTTTGTAAAACTCGAACATTTTTGGGTAATCGTAAAGCACCTTGTCGGACCGCAATAAAGAAATTAGTGGAAAAATTCGAGCTGTTGGGACAAGTTAGCTATCTGAAGAATAAAACCCGTGCACGTCGCTCAAGAACAACCGAGAATATGGCTGCTGAAGCCGAAAGGGTTTAAGAAAACCCAGGTTTGTCCATTCCTCGTCGTTCTTTGGAATAAGGCATTCCACAAACGTCATTGCACCGTATTTTGCATAAAGATTTGGTCTTAAGGCTTATAAAGTTCAGTGCTACGCTACGTGTTACACAAGAAACGAAACCATTGATCTTTTGCGGGAAAAGTTTCCGGACCGTGTCATCTCTCGAAGTGATGATCACAATTGGCCACCGAGATCTTGTGATTTGACACCTTACGACTTCTTCCTTTGGGGCCACGTGGAAGAGAAGGTCTACGCCAATAGCCCAGCGTCGATTCAAGACCTCAAAGATGGAATTCGTGAGGATATCGAGAACATAGGGCAGCCACTTTCCGATGTGGTTATGGAAAATTTCATTAAAAGGATATGGTCCTGTAAGCGTGGTAGTGGTGGTCATTTGCATAGCTTCTTCTTTATAATGAAATAAACATCCGATCATTTGTATGGAAAAATGGCATTTTACTTTGAATATCAAAATAACACCTCTTATTGGAAAACCCTTTATCTGCTCATGTATTCCTTTTGGAATAATTCTGTTGATTCTACTGGTTCTCCAATTATCATGAGGCGGGAAAGTTCATTTCAGACTACGCAACACTTTCTCAGAACCTGTCAAACTGGACAAAGAAAGCTTACATAGAAGAAACATATTCTAAAGAAACATTTGTACCAGATACCATGTTGAGCTGAGTTGTGCCTCATTTCATAACAACTAGTGGCAAGATTTGCAGTGAAATAGGCAAATGAGAACTTCCAATTGAAAATTATCCTGTGACTACCCCCAATCACCGTATGGAAAAGTCAGCAGATGAGATTTGCAGGCTTTGTGGATCAGAAGCAGAAACAGCTGAACACATGGTATCTAAGTGCCCAGAGCTGGCTGGCCTAAGGACAATCCATATGGAGAAACCTGTCCTGGACACCCAAGAGGTGATGGCCTGGATGGAAAGAAATAATAGGAAAAAGAAGGTTGCTTACGTATTTCTCTAGGGATGTCTGGGGGTGAGAGATGTAGAAGCTGGGTCCAATGAAAATTTCAAGCTGGAGTTGAGGAGGAAATCCCTTGCAACATCGGGTTATCATGGTGAGGTTCATGAATATAGCAATCGCTCCTAAACTCTCTCAACGTTAACTTTACAAGATAATAGGATATCGAAATAATCTTAGTGGTGTTCGGAAGCAGGACCCCGACGAAGATAAATCCCGAAGAAGTTTCTCTGAGATCGCATTCCAGTCATTTATGCAGTCGTAGCGGCAGCAATTGCGGGAACTAACAGCTGCTTGTTCACTTTCTTTTCCCCATTTTTATGGTTCGATTTCCCTTTATTAAGGGCAAATCCTATTGGTGGTGATCCGTGCATCGTGAGTACAAAGCCTTTGCGCTAAATATAATGAAAATTTCACTTTTAATCGAAAAGCGATAGGGCGGCTTTTCTGATCCGTCGAGCTGAGCCGGGAAGGGTGGATAATCCCTGTATTCCGAGCGTTTCGATTCGATATAACTTCTTTCGCGATAGTTTGGAGAACGCAACGAAACCGATGCCAATTGTGGGGGCGGTTGAGTGCCTTCGAATGAAAATCTGGAAAGGATGGTAAAAATCTATCATGATATGGAAATAAGAAATTGGTAGTTTGATAGCCTCGAGTTTCGCGGTCGATAAACGATGCGTCGCCGCCCTACATCATCTCAGATTTGCAGCCTCTGCATTCTGATTCGCATTCGAGCTGGACAGCCTCAGGCCGCCAACTGGTTCCAGGATCGAAGTTGAAATTCTTTCGCACTTCTCGGCTACCCAAAACGCATTCCAGAACTGCATTCCAAGAGATGCTTCTCTAATTCCGCTCATCTCACATGTATCGAAATGCGTTTTCAAATTTTCACGTTTCAGGAAATTTTTACGAAACTATTCCGAAAAAATCATTTCAGTTAGAGGAGTCTCATCGAAAATTACAGAAGTAAAGCAACCTTGGCCTGAACTAGAGGTTAATGCTGATCAGTTCAGTTCAGTTTAAAAGGGGGTTACAGTTCACTGTAACCTCAAGGTTTATTGTGCCCCGTCACAGAGCTGTTCTGGCCCCTTCACAGCGCCCCTTTCAGTTCCAGAGATCTGATGAAATCCAATATCTGTGAAGGCTTCAACGAGGCTAGTTTCTCACTTTTACAAGTTTCTCGCCCAAGGTATTCTCTCCTCAGGCTCGCAATGCTAAAGCATTCCGTAACTAGGTGGATGGGAGTTTCTTCCTTCTCCCCACAGAACATACAATGTGTTCGATAATCCCATCCTCAACAGCTGCTTTCTGAGGTGACAATGTCTTGTGAGCAATCCAGTGAGGGGGGGTAATTGTTTCTTACCAAGATCCAGATATCTTTTGAATCTTGCTGTTTCAAAATTTCGAAGGAACTTGGTGGAATGATACATCCCTGGTAGTTTTTCCCTCTCGGCTTTCTCCTTCTCCAGAAACTCCTTCTTATAGGTACATGAGCCTATACCAGAGATGGGTTCTGGGCCAATGAGTGACATTCGTGCGCCCCCTTTGGCAAGTGTATTGGACTCTTCATTTCCTTTGAATTCCGAATAGTTTAAGCACAGATTAAAAAGACCTTATTTTTCTTGCCTACCTCATTGAGTTTGTTCCGGCACTCCCAGAACATCTTTGAGTCGATGACGTAGGAGCTCAGTGCTTTAATAGCAGCTTGACTATCTGAGTGTATGGCAATATCACACTTCTGATAATTTCTTTCTAGATTTATGTCTAGACATCTTTCAATAGCTTAGAATTCCGCTTGAAAGACGTTAATACAGGAGCCTAGCGACAGTGCCCACTTGGTACTAGGCCTGTATATCCCAGCGCCAGCTCCTGTGGAGGTTTAGGAACCATCTGTATACCATTTTACGGTATTTTCTTCGAGGTTATAGAAGTGATAGTAACAAGGCGATGAAGAAAAGGAAGAGAACTGAGATGAAAGTGTTTTTTCGAATTTAAAAAGGGAAAAATGCGACTGCTTCAAATTCCGGCGATCAGCTGCCGGGCTATAAAGTTAACTCGCATGAACGAGGTTTGTTAAAGGACAAACGTAATTCCTGTGGCGAAAAGATTCTGTATGGCACATCACGAAATGAAAATAATGAACTAGACTGTGCCAATTCAAGACTCTATCACATTACCGTGGAAAATGGGAGGTAATTCGACATACGTGCATTTGCTATTACGTGAACCAGATGCTCTTGAAGAGCTCCGGCACTTTTATTATCAGCCTTTTATTTCTCTCACAGAAATTCGCCGCTCTGGCGAGAATAAAGCGGTAAACGCACGAAATGGAGTTCTGTCTTTCGTGCAACGAGATTCTCAACAGGTGGACAATAACTATAAACTACAGATTTTATTAGAAATCCGGAAATTCTTCACTTCGAGAAGTTATATTTTGTTGGCAAAAAATAAATTGCGAATCGAAAGGTTGCTAGTCAAACCGTTAATCTTAAAATGTAGGCTACTAAAGAATGGTTTATAAAATAGTAGCATTAGCGAAATGGTTAGCAACCAATATAAATGATGGGATGCTTATTTCATTATAAAGAAGAAGCTATGCCGTTAATAGTGGGAAATAACATCAGGAAAATGACCACCACGACCACGCTTACAGGACCATATCCTTTTAATGAAATTTTCCATAACCAAATCGCAAAGTGGCTGCCTATGTCCTCGATAGCCTCACGAATTCCATCTTTGAGGTCTTTAATCGACGCTGGGCTATTGGCGTAGATTTTCTCTTTCACGTGGCCCCAAAGGAAGAAGTCGCAAGGTGTTGAATCACAAGATCTCGGTGGCCAATTCTCTTCGAGAGATAACACGATCCGGAAACTTTTGCCGCAAAAAATCAATGGTTTCCTTGCTTGTGTGGCACGTAGAAGCGTTTTGTTGTTTATAATCCTTAAGACCCAAATCTTTATGCAAAATACGGTAAAATGACGTTTGTGGAATGCCTTATTCCAAAGAACGACGAGAAATGGACAAACCTCGGTTTTCTTCGATACTTCAGCAGCAATATTCTCGGCTGTTCTTGAGCGACGTGCACGGGTTTTATTCTGCACATCACTAACTTGTCCCAACAGCTCGAATTTTTTCACCAATTCCTTTATTGCGGTGCTTCACGACGACCCAAAAATGTTCGAGTTTTGCGAACCGTCTCTGCCAAATTTTCAACATTTTTGTAGTGGATTTTAATAATTTCAATGCGTTCTTCAAGCGTGTATCGTTCCATTTAATTAATGGCATAGTTTCTACTTCTCAAATGTCAAAAAATGACAGCTTCAAACGTGACACTTGCCGAAATAGCGGGGTATTCAAAATAACTCCTCTTATTGGAAAACCCTTTATTATGGAAGTTATTATTCCGTATTATTCTGCGTATGGCATTAAAATTCGACATTCCAGGACCCACGGTTCTAGCTTTGTGAAATGTTATCCCGGAGAAAATCTGCTAAACAATATCGGATTCCTGCTAAAGGAATACGCAATATTTGTTTCACTGGCTAACACAAAATTGGATAAAAACAGAGCAAACCCATGCCTAAACCGGTGTCACATTGATCCAGAACAAAGAATATTATTATTCCAGTTATTTCCAGGAAATTATAATCTGAACCGTAACCATACTGCCTGGTCGTAATAGGCCTGCGTTTTATTAAAGCAATTTCAGGAAATGACATCTTCAAAATACATGTAAAGTAATGAAATAAGAATCAGTATTTTTATCCTCGTAATAAAGTGCGCGTCATATAAAATCCATGGGCTGCTGAGAAGAGAACGAAGGGATGAGATAAGGATTACAAATGATATTTCATGAATCTTACATTTTGTTCTTTATTCGTCAGTTTCGGGCAAACTCAACTCGCTGATCTTATCTTTGATGTATACTCGAATTTCTACCGTTTCCTTTTCCCGAGTACAAGTTTACCGCAACTTTTTTTCCAACTCGACAAGATAATTTTTTCATCCGATTTCGGGAATTCCAGCAGTTTATAATGATGCCACCAGTGTTCGAAGATATATCAGACCGTGATTGAGTGTTTTCCTGTCTTTTAGAATTCTTCGTGTTCGTATTTTTGGACATGCGCAAGAAGAGAAGTTAATTCAACACCCATGAATGAATACAAATTATAATATGCATCGACAGATGATTTATAGAGGTCCTGTCCCAAAATTGATCTTTATATTGTCCCTAAATTCCTTAGTTTCTCGTACTTGTTCATACAAAGTCAGCATTTCAACGACCCAATCTGCAAAGACACGACGTTGTTAATGATCCGGCTTGATCTCTTGTGTAAACTGAACTTTATAAGCCTAAAGACCCAAATCTTCATGCAAAATACGGTGTAATGACATTTGTGGAATGCCTAATTCCAAAGAACGACGAGGAATGGACAAACCTTGGTTTTCTTGGAACACTTTCGGACACAGCGGCAATATTCTCGGCTGTTCTTGAGCGACGTGCACTGGTTTTATTCTTCACATCACTAACTTGTCCCAACAGCTCGAATTTTTCCACCAATTTCTTTATTGCGGTTCGACAAGGTGCTTCACGACGACCCAAAAATGTTCGAGTTTTACGAACCGTCTCTGCCAAATTTTCACCATTTTTATAGTGAATTTTAAAAATTTCAATGCGTTCTTGAAACGTGTATCGTTCCATTTTTATTAATGGTGTAGTTTCTACTTGTCGAATGTCAAAGAATGACAGCTTCAAACGTGACATCTACCGAAATATAGCGGGCTATTCAAAATAACACCTATTATTGATAAACCCTTTATATCGTGTTGGAAGCTTCAGAAATTTCGATTCTATCCGAATGAATTTCGATCTCGTGTGTTAAGATTTGAGAACTACAAAACTGCATTATCCGTGAATCGATTCTACTCTTATAGAAATGAGAAAAAAGGGGAGATGATTTATTATTTGAAGTGTATTATGTGGCAAATATATCGTGTCGAATGTATATCACCAGGATATAGAAAAGAAAATCATATTACCTAAGCTTATCTTGGAAGAAATGAAAATAGCGAATTGAAAATCACGAAGGGCTAATTATATTCGATCCCTTTACGCTTTATGGGAAATAGGTAGGCAACTGAAAAGCTCCAGAATATCAATTATGGATTTATTGCTCTCCAAAAAAAATGCTGCAGTTCGTGAATCACTTCTTTTATCAGGAGAAAGAATGGAAAGATGCGGAACAAGAGCGAAAAAGTCTATTTAAATCGTTTTAGGGTAGAAAATGATCTCGTTTCATCGATAATAACACCGCTTCGAAAACGATTTAAGACGTTTTTGAATAGCTATTGAGCCAACATAAAAATAATCAGTGAACATCATTTTCAACTAAGAAATATCAGAAATTTCAAGTGATTTTTCTAGAAGGATGATACATTTTAACCCCGGGAGATATTATAGGGTGTTTGCTATTTGCGAAACCCAAAATATTCCTGAGTTGTCCAATTTTACTGCCAATATATAAGGGATATAAAATTATTAAACTATTTTCTTTTGTTACAGAAACTCCACCTGGTATTCATAGTTTTTTTTTCCGATGTTCACGTTTTTATGATTTGGATCGCCGACAATGTCAGAAACGCTAGGAAGAGAAAAACTGGTATGTATTGTTGTTTTGTACCTCAAAATTTTGTATAGGACTGGAAATTGATACTAAATACAGTGAAACCTCAATATAATGAAAGCACTAAAAACATTGGTTATAAAGAAATTTCGTTATATAGAAAATGCGTTCCTATAGTCGGCCAATGTCGCGATCGACTTCTCTGTAAATTTTAAGTTTATCATTCAAACTTAAGCACTTCGTTTTAGACATTTTCACACAACTTTCGCACTAGCGTAATGGTTGGATTGAAACCAAACAGCCAGAAGTGTATTTGAAACTGTTTCAGAAGGATCTCTCTGCCCGCCGTAATGTTTTAGTTTAAGGTCGGGATTTATCACATACGTCCTGAAAAATTTTGGAAAAAATCCACCCTTATACCTTCAATACCCATTCAAAAGCGATGTTTTCTTGAATATTTCGTTATAGGGAGAATTTACTTCGTTTTAGAGAGTGTTCTTAATATGGAATTTGGATTCAAGTGCGATGTCTTATACGAAATTCGTTATACATATACAGGGTGTCCCTTAATTAGACCGACAAACTTCTAGTGGACATTTAGATCATATTTTAGACATCAGATTCAACTCAAATCATATACTGCAAAATGGTTCGTTAAGGAGCTAGTGCCCTTTGAAGATGACGTCCTGTCCACACTTTTAGCCACATATTCGCAAAACCGGAGTCACATAAGTGCTGAAAGTTTACACATTGGCTAATATCAAAAATACGCATCGATTAGATTGAGTGCTTTTCTTTCATGTCAAGCACAATCGTATCATTTGTTGGGGGCGAAGGGTATTTTTAGTAGTCGATACTTTTTTAATTTTCAGTATTTGGCGAGATTTACAACATTTTCATTAACTCTGATGTTTTTTCTTCAAAAAAAATGCCGAACCATTATCAAGTGAAAATAAATTCAAAACAAAAGTGAACATTGAGTGAAAATGGAGAAAATTTCAAATCAATTTTTTCAGCGTTATTATACAAGAGCATCTTTATTCAAGAAAAAACATCAGAGTTTATGAATATGATGTAAATATGGCGAACTCATGAAAGTTAAAAAAGTTTCAACTAAAAATACCTTTCGATAACTGAAAATATCGAAATTATATGGTTCTGGTTTCACAATCCTTTCACTTCGACAATTCACGTCCTAAAATTTCATTTTCATCTGATGCTTTTTCATGGAAATATTGGAACTTTTTCGATATACGTTAAACTTTCCTATGGTTAAATTAACGTAACTATCACATTTTTTTGCGTACGTGCTTCGAATTGGTATTGAACATTATCATTCCAAAAAAATTATTTTTTCTTCATTGTCCACCATATACTTTTCCGCCCAAAGCATCTCTCAACTTACAGAATAATTTAAATGATCTGAAATGAGTTGAAGGGAAAACTCTGTATGACATTCAACCGAAGGTTTCCCATGAAATTTACTTCGGGAAAGAATTGAAAAATTCAGTTTGACAGGCAGTCGTCGATTCCCATAATAATTTCTTCTTTCTTCGAACCGAATGCCAAGCTTGTGTCCCCAAGGGATGTAAGCAACGACACCGTACACTGTGGAAATATTCATGAGTTTTTCCCGTTGCCAGTAATTCCCGGAAATAATAGTATGTACGGCATTGTGGGACTAGCTGAATTTCGCCATCATGTAGTTCTTGTTTGGCGCATTGACTCCATGGCAGATTTGAAATTTCCTTTGCCCCCCTACCCTTAAAAATTACAATGAACATAAAATGGAATGGGGAGCTTGAATCGAAATTTCCATAAAGTATCTGTAGCCAAAAAACGTCATGGATGTGCCCTCAAATTCACACAGCAAAACGGAACTTTTCTATTAGAAAAGTTGAAAGCAGTGGCGTGACAACGGGCACAGCCAAGGGGGGAAATTCTGACTGTATTCCAAAATAATAATCAGTGTTTGGTTGTTCGAAGCGCCCCATAGAAAGCTGTTATTAAACGATATTATAACTGATAATTATTAATAATTCGGTCTAATAAATCGATTGTCGTAGGAAATACGTCGATTCGTAGCAAACTGCATTACGCAGACGCTCTCGAACGCAACTCGAAAATGAAAAATCTAAATAATGGATTAATTTGAAAATTATGACAGAATTTATTGAATTCGGTATGTTTTTATATGTTCTCGAGGAAGCTGAATCAGATAAAAATTTATTTGGAATCGATAAGTGCAAAGGTTTAGAATTTTGACTTTCAAGTTAAATTTTTTCCAAAAACTCGATATTTCAAACTTTCATAATTTCCGTTTCAACAGCCAGAATCAAATATGAACTGCATATTCTTTTTCAATCTGTAGTTCTCTTCAATATAAGCACATAAAATGGTCATACAAAATTTCGAAATTTTGGACGAAAAATGAGTAAGGGGTTGACCCCCCCTAAAACGTTATATTTCAGCTTTTTGCAAAAATTCAGTAGGATCTACAGAAACGATTATTACATACATTTATTAAACTCGGTCGAATGAATCGATTGGCGTAGAAAATACATCGATTCGTACCGAACTGTACTACGCAGACGCTCTCAAAGGCAACTCGAAAATGAAAAGTGAAAAATCTATAAACCGAATTTATTCGAAAATTATGGCGGACTTTATTAAATTTGGTATGTTTTTATAGGTTTTCGAGGTAGCTGAATCAGAAAAAAATATTTTCGAATCGATATCTGCAAGCGTTTAGAATTGCAACCGTTCAAATGGCATTTTTTCCAAAACTCGATATTTCAAACTCTCATAATTTCCGTTTGAACAGCCGGAATTTAAAACGAATTGCATATTCTTTTTTAGTCTGTAGTCCCCTTCAATATAAGCACATAAAATGATCATCTAAAATTTTGAAATTTTGGACGAAAAATGACTAAGGGGTTGACCCCCCCTAAAACGCTATATTTCAGCATTTTACAAAAATTCTATAGAATCTACAGAAACATTTATTACTGATTATTGTTAAGCTCGGTCTAATGAATCGATTGACGTAGATAATACATCGATTCGTAGCGAACTGTATTACGCAGACGTTCTCGAACGCAACTCGAAAATGAAAAGTGAAAAATCTATAAACTGAATTTATTCGAAAATTATTGCGGACTTTATCAAATTTGGTATGTTTTAATAGGTTTTCGAGGAAGCTGAATCAGAAAAAATACTTTCGAATCGATATCTGCAAGCGTTTAGAATTTCACCGTTCAAATGGCATTTTTTCCAAAACTCGATATTTCAAACTCTCATAATTTCCGTTTGAACAGCCGGAATTTAAAATGAGTTGCATATTCTTTTTCAGTCTGTAGTCCCCTTCAATAAAAGCACATAAAATGATCATCTAAAATTTCGAAATTGTGGACGAAAAATGACTAAGGGGTTGACCCCCCCTAAAACGCTATATTTCAGCATTTTACAAAAATTCTATAGAATCTACAAAACATTTATTACTGATTATTCTTAAGCTCGGTCGAATGAATCGATTGACGTAGAAAATACATCGATTCGTAGCGAACTGTATTACGCAGACGCTCTCAAAGGCAACTCGAAAATGAAAAGTGAAAAATCTATAAACCGAATTTATTCGAAAATTATGGCGGACTTTATTAGATTTGGTATGTTTTAATGGTTTTCGAGGTAGCTGAATCAAAAAAAATACTTTCGAATCGATATCTGAAAGCGTTTAGAATTTCACCGTTCAAATGGCATTTTTTCCAAAACTCGATATTTCAAACTCTCATAATTTCCGTTTGAACAGCCGGAAGTTAAAATGAATTGCATATTCTTTTTCAGTCTGTAGTCCCCTTCAATATAAGCACATAAAATGATCATCTAAAATTTTGAAATTTTGGACGAAAAATGACTAAGGGGTTGACCCCCCCTAAAACGCTATATTTCAGCATTTTACAAAATTCTGTAGAATCTACAGAAACATTTATTACTGATTATTGTTAAGCTCGGTCGAATGAATCGATTGACGTAGAAAATACATCGATTCGTACCGAACTGTACTACGCAGACGCTCTCGAACGCAACTCGAAATGAAAAGTGAAAAATCTATAAACTGAATTTATTCGAAAATTATTGCGGACTTTATCAAATTTGGTATGTTTTTATAGGTTTTCGAGGTAGCTGAATCAGAAAAAATACTTTCAAATCTATATGTGCAAGCGTTTAGAATTTCACCGATCAAATGGCATTTTTTCCAAAACTTGATATTTCAAACTGTCATAATTTCCATTTGAACAGCCGAAATGAAAAATGAATTGCATATTTTTTTTTCAGTCTGTAGTCCCCTTCAATATAAGCACATAAAATGATCATCTAAAATTTTGAAATTTTGGACGAAAAATGACTAAGGGGTTGACCCCCCCTAAAACGCTATATTTCAGCATTTTACAAAAATTCTATAGAATCTACAGAAACATTTATTACTGATTATTGTTAAGCTTGGTCGAATGAATCGATTGACGTAGAAAATACTTCGATTCGTAGCGAACTGTATTACGCAGACGCTCTCAAAGGCAACTCGAAAATGAAAAGTGAAAAATCTATAAACCGAATTTATTCGAAAATTATGGCGGACTTTATTAAATTTGGTATGTTTTTATAGTTTTCGAGGTAGCTGAATCAAGAAAAAATTAATTTCGAATCGATATCTGCAAGCGTTTAGAATTTCACCGTTCAAATGGCATTTTTTCCAAAACTCGATATTTCAAACTCTCATAATTTCCGTTTGAACAGCCGGAATTTAAAATGAATTGCATATTCTTTTTCAGTCTGTAGTCCCCTTCAATATAAGCACATAAAATGATCATCTAAAATTTTGAAATTTTGGACGAAAAATGACTAAGGGGTTGACCCCCCCTAAAACGCTATATTTCAGCATTTTGCAAAAATTCTGTAGAATCTACAGAAACATTTATTACTGATTATTCTTAAGCTCGGTCGAGTGAATCGATTGACGTAGAAAATACATCGATTCGTAGCGAACTGTATTACGCAGACGCTCTCAAAGGCAACTCGAAAATGAAAAGTGAAAAATCTATAACCGAATTTATTCGAAAATTATGGCGGACTTTATTAGATTTGGTATGTTTTAATGGGTTTTCGAGGTAGCTGAATCAGAAAAAATACTTTCGAATCGATATCTGCAAGCGTTTAGAATTTCACCGTTCAAATGGCATTTTTTTCCAAAACTCGATATTTCAAACTCTCATAATTTCCGTTTGAACAGCCGGAAGTTAAAATGAATTGCATATTCTTTTTCAGTCTGTAGTCCCCTTCAATATAAGCACATAAAATGATCATCTAAAATTTTGAAATTTTGGACGAAAAATGACTAAGGGGTTGACCCCCCCTAAAACGCTATATTTCAGCATTTTACAAAAATTCTATAGAATCTACAGAAACATTTATTACTGATTATTGTTAAGCTCGTCGAATGAATCGATTGACGTAGAAAATACATCGATTCGTACCGAACTGTACTACGCAGACGCTCTCGAACGCACTCGAAAATGAAAAGTGAAAAATCTATAAACTGAATTTATTCGAAAATTATTGCGGACTTTATCAAATTTGGTATGTTTTTTATGGTTTTCGAGGTAGCTGAATCAGAAAAAAATACTTTCGAATCGATATCTGCAAACGTTTGGAATTTCGCCGTTCAAATGGCATTTTCACCTAAACTTGATATTTCAAACTCTCATAATTTCCGTTTGAACAGCCGGAATTGAAAATAAATTGCATATTTTCTTTCACTCTATAGTCCACTTCAATATAAGCACATAAAATGATCATCTAAAATTTCGAAATTTTTTGGACGAAAAATGGATAAGAGGTTGACCCCCCCTAAAACGCTATATTTCAGCATTTTACAGAAATTCTATAGAATCTACAGAAACATTTATTACTGATTATTGTTAAGCTTGGTCGAATGAATCGATTGACGTAGAAAATACTTCGATTCGTAGCGAACTGTATTACGCAGACGCTCTCAAAGGCAACTCGAAAATGAAAAGTGAAAAATCTATAAACCGAATTTATTCGAAAATTATGGCGGACTTTATTAAATTTGGTATGTTTTTATAGGTTTTCGAGGTAGCTGAATCAGAAAAAAATACATTCGAATCGATATCTGCAAGCGTTTAGAATTTCACCGTTCAAATGGCATTTTTTTCCAAAACTCGATATTTCAAACTCTCATAATTTCCGTTTGAACAGCCGGAATTTAAAATGAATTGCATATTCTTTTTCAGTCTGTAGTCCCCTTCAATATAAGCACATAAAATGATCATCTAAAATTTTGAAATTTTGGACGAAAAATGACTAAGGGGTTGACCCCCCCTAAAACGCTATATTTCAGCATTTTACAAAAATTCTATAGAATCTACAGAAACATTTATTACTGATTATTGTTAAGCTCGGTCGAATGAATCGATTGACGTAGAAAATACATCGATTCGTAGCGAACTGTATTACGCAACGCTCTCAAAGGCAACTCGAAAATGAAAAGTGAAAAATCTATAAACCGAATTTATTCGAAAATTATGGCGGACTTTATCAAGTTTGGTATGTTTTTATAGGTTTTCGAGGTAGCTGAATCAGAAAAAATACTTTCGAATCGATATCTGCAAGCGTTTAGAATTTCACCGTTCAAATGGCATTTTTTCCAAAACTCGATATTTCAAACTCTCATAATTTCCCTTTGAACAGCCGGAATTTAAAATGAATTGCATATTCCTTTCAGTCTGTACTCCCCTTCAAATAAGCACATAAAATGATCATCTAAAATTTTGAAATTTTGGACGAAAAATGACTAAGGGGTTGACCCCCCCTAAAACGCTATATTTCAGCATTTTACAAAAATTCTATAGAATCTACAGAACAATTTATTACTGATTATTGTTAAGCTCGGTCTAATGAATCGATTGACGTAGATATTACATCGATTCGTACCGAACTGTACTACGCAGACGCTCTCGAACGCAACTCGAAAATGAAAAGTGAAAAATCTATAAACTGAATTATTCGAATTTATTGCGGACTTTATTGAATTTGGTATGTTTTTATAGGTTTTCGAGGTCGCTGAATCAGAAAAAATACTTTCGAATCGATATCTGCAAGCGTTTAGAATTTCACCGTTCAAATGGCATTTTTTCCAAAACTCGATATTTCAAACTCTCATCATTTCCGTTCCAACAGCCGAAATCAAATATGAATTGCATTTGAGGCCATTTCTGGCTCAAAATTCCATAATCACAGACATTTTGGCAGAACGATATACTCGGTTAAGTAGAACTAGCGCTCAAAAAGGTTGTAGATTCTTCAATAGCGATTCGAAAAGTGTGGGAAAGGATCAATTTAATCTGTTTCAATATTGAAAACGTCGAGTAAACATTTGAAAGCATTGCAGTGCTTAGCTAAGCGATAAGTGGTGAATATCGAATGAATGTATTGAAACGTTTTCCACATTCAGAATTGTCCTCGAATTTCATATCCAGTTTTTATGCTGGAATGCACTCGGTCTACGCCAGTGGCCAGGGACGATACGACTCCCGGTCTATGCAGGGATATACATTCGGGATTGTATGTATAAAATCAGTTATATCCTATTTTTGGCAGAGAAAAACAGGAACAATGAAATTGCTCCGCGACAGCGAGATGCTCAGTTAGCATCCCCCGAAAAACGAACAAAAAGTTCGGATGTAAAGTATTTGGCATCATTTCAATTTCGAATTAGGAGCATGTTCTGTTAATGGTTCTTCCAGCGATTTATCATTTTGATAGTGACAGAACGAAATATTGAAGCTCGTTGAATTCTCAAATATATATTTCGCGTCGTTCCGCATGCATGCTGAGTGGTCTGGTTAAAATTTGATACTGATATTCATTCAAAATTAACGTCGCAACGTTAACTAGTGTTTTTGGGGTTGTATGACACACATACGACCTTATGGATTTATCGTTTCGTCCGTGACATTTGTTCGCCACTGGTTTTTATCTCCGCGACCAGATTTATTACTGAAACTTCTCACGCTTTTCAATATACAGACTACAGAGAATGTAGAATAGACGCGAAAACTCTTGTTGGAAAAAGGCTATAAGAGTTACAGATATAATAAAATTTCTACCCAATTATTTTCTTGAAAACCAAATAAGGAAATTGAACAGACATGAAATTGTAACACAATTTTTTTTCCCAATTTCAATCCAATTTAGAGTTGATTTCATAAAACTTGAATCGAAAAAAAATCTTCTAGAGTTACTAAAAGTATCTTGAATACATTTCCAAATGCAGACATTTAATGAGAGATAGAAGGTACTGAAAAAATTTTGTGATGTTACTTTTCAAACGCAAGGAGTAGATTTTCCTTTCTATTCTACACATTTTGGTTTAGCTGTATTAAAACAGAAATTTTTATATATCATTTGGACTATTTCATATTTACTTATGTTCAATGTTTCGGCCAGCTATCCCTCACTCTTTAAAAATACAGTGGAACTTCCCTATAACGAAAGTGCTAAATCCACAAAAAAATTCGTTATAAAGAAATTTCGTTATACAGAAGATTTGTTTCTATAGTCGACAATGTCGCGGTCAACTTCACTGATAAATTTAAGTTTATAATTCAAACTTAGGCACTTGCTTTTAGGCTTTTCACACTAGCGTAATGGTTAGATTGAAACCATTCAAAACTGTTTCAGAAGGATGTCTCTGCTCACCGTAATGATTTAGTTTAAGGTCGGGATTCATTACCTACGTCTGGAAAAATTTCGGAAAAAACCCACCCTAATACCTTCTTACCAATACCCATTCAAAGAGTGATGTTCCTTTAATATTTCGTTATAGAGAGAATTTACTTCGTTTTTGAAGGTGTTTTTAACATCACAAAAATTAAGTTCTATGCTTCTAATAATTCGATCGTCTTGAAATTTAGCATGAACATTCAGTATAGAAATTTTCATTTTCAAAATGAATTTCACTTGAATCGGATATTCTGTTATGGAAATATAAAGAATCTTCTTTCAATATTCCAATTGAATTTTCCATGGTTCTGTTAACACTATGGCCATAGAATTTTGCGTGAAGATTCAGTATATCAATCTTTATTCACGGAAGAAATTTCACTCGAATCGGATATCCGGTTATGGAAATATAAAAAATAATGTATAAAGATTTTTCCCTTCGAAAGTTATTGTCATTCTTGAGAGTTCTCACAAAATAATTGATTACTTTGATCCATTTTCGATTAATTCAGTTGTCAAAAATTCATTTAATCTTTTCTAGGCTGGACCTTATAATTGGAGCCCAGATGTTGCTGATATCAAGGTGAGCTATTTTTCTATATTCTTTGTTTTGAACACTTCAACAACAAAATAATAATTGAAATGGAATGATTTTTGGATTCTCATTTCCTCTTCTGATGGAACACTTGTATAAAGCATATAGGTATTCTGAATAATTCACGTCATCGCTTGAAATTTTCATGAAAATACAAAACTGAATCGATACTGAATAAAGCGTGTTCAGGTGAAAACAAAAAACGATATATCCAGATTTTGCTAAAATAACTTTTCATAACCGGAAACGGATATGAATATCGAACAGCCCGCGCTCCATTATTTATTCTATATGTTTAATACGAAAAGTAAATATCGAATAATGTGCATGATGGTTTCATCCAACTCCAATCATACTAATATCATGTATGATTAGGTAATTAATCTGTATTGTCATCAGGCAGTTAAATGTACCGTCCAATATCGGCTGAAAAATTAACAGTACCTCGCTCGAACTGGAGTTTCGTTCGTACACAGTCATACGATTCGTATTCGAATAAATATCAGCAGAATTGGTTGGAATATTTAGCCTATTCGTTTTGAGGAGTTTCGTGCTCCTGAGTAACTCAAAACTCGAAATACGGCTTGGCATTGGTTGGACACAAGCACTGGAACAGCTTAGGAGCACGAAAAACTTCAAAACGAATACTATAATTTACCAGTCAGTTATACGGTTGCGTTCGAAGTGTACAGAAGAAAAAATGGCTAAGTCTTTCATTTGAGTTAAGGTGCGCGTGCGCGAATAGTAGTCAATTGAAGAATATTTCAGTTCACGTCTGCGCAGAACGTTATAGGGAATTTCAATAGCCTTCAGTCTGTTTGCAAGCAGAATTCATTTATGTGTGAATTTATAAGTGATTTACCAACTATTATTATTATTGAAATATCGCACAATTCATAATTATACTAAATGATCGCGACCAGCAGTTTTTCCTCTCTATTCTACATTTTGAGCGTCCGTTCTACTTGAACGAGTGCTATTTCGTTTTGTCCGAATGTCTGTAATTTTATAATTTTGAGCCGAAAATGGTTTCAAACGATAGGGTTCGACTCCCTGATGACGAATCCGTAGTCAAATTCAATTCTCTCCGTGAGGCCGTCAGACCGGCAGTAAGCACGATAACTTTCGAAGGGATTGACCTAGAGACTTGAGATTTTCAGGGTGAGTTCGGTTGCTCAATGCCGCATAAAAACTCGTGAACCAGCCAAATCGTACAGTTGTCCACAAAAAATGGCCATTCACAATTTTTGTTCCTCAATATCTCAGCCAAAACGGAACCAATCGAAATTAAATTTTGCGGCCACATGCGAGATGCTCATAATAAGCCTCATGCAAAATTTTGTGGCCAAAGTGTTAACAGAACCATAAATAATTCAATTAGAATATTGAAGGAAGAATATCTATATTTCCATAACGAGATATCCGATTCGAGTGAAATTTATTTTGTGAATGAAGATTGATATAATGTTGTTCATGTGAAATTTCAAGAGGGTTGCATGATCAGAGTCATAGAATTTAATAAATAACTAATGACAGTGGAACTACCCTATAACGAAAGCGCTAAATCCGCAAAAAAATTCGTTATAAAGAAATTTCGTTATACAGAAAATTTGTTTCTATAGTCGGCAATGTCGCGGTCGACTTCACTGATAAATTTAAGTTTATCATTCAAACTTAAGCACTTGCTTTCAGACATTTTCGCACAACTTTTCACACTATCGTAATGGCTAGATTGAAACCAAACAGCCAGGGGTGTATTTAAAACTGTTTCAGAAGTATCTCTCTGCCCGCCGCGCCGTAATGATTTAGGTCGGGACTCATAACGTACGTCCGGAAAAATTTCGGAAAAACCCAACCTTATAATTCTTACCGATACCCGTTCAAATAGTGATGTTCCTTGAATATTTCGTTATAGAGAGAACTCACTTCGTTTTAGAGGGTGTTTTTACTTGAAATTTGGATTCGAGGTGCAATGTCTTGTACGAAATTCGTTATACAAAGAAATTCGTTACACAGAAGTTCGTTATAGGGAAGTTCCACTGTATTTAATTGTGTTTTGTTCACTAATAATCGATAATTATTATTCATTGATATTTTTTGTGACTCAAATCAAAAATTTTTAAAGATATGTGATTGACGCATATTTTCAAGAGCGAGAACAGCCAATATCGGACTACAAAACGTTTTTTATATTTTTCAAACTCGCTTATTGCGGAACAGAAAGTACGGCCGTCCGAATGGCCCTCAGAAGGGCGCATTGAAAAATTCTGGAAAGCCGCAACTCGCCAATTAGTTAATCAATTTATCGAGGATAGCTTCGAACCCTCCCCAAGTATCAGTAAATCAGCGGAATGAAGTGGCAGGCTGAAGTATCAAGGAAAATATGCAAATTTTGGGAGCGGTATAATCGCACGACACGAGGGGGGTGCCTGTGCGGTCAGCCTTCGCCGCAATGTACCCCAACCACGTTATATATGTTTAGATTGCTTCCCTTATATTTACCTCATACACCAGTTTGCAGGATACATGCCGTTAATTGTTGAAAACGTTGTTTCAACCCAATTTGCGACTGTTTGCAAAGCTGAGCTGGTTGACGTACATTCGCCTGATAAAATTTCGGTGGTTTTATCGTCCGTAAAGCAGCCAAGTACAGTGATTTTCGGTACATTAATGTTCGGATTCAATGAACTTCGTTTCAATTCGCACATGAGGTGAAACCATGTATGTATTCATTGCATGCTGCAACTTTTTATCAGGCCACCGCCGCCTAGAGCGAAGTGTCGTTTATAGGTTTTTACCGTCTGCATTTCTACGTCCAGGTCTAGAGTCAGGAACATTTCCAACTATTTTATTGTTCGAGCTCTGCTGACAGAACTTTTTATATGATTTTATTGCGTAGCTCAAGGTGAAAAGCGGACGTAATAATAAAATGTGAAAAATACCGTCATTCATTTCGACGCCGCTGGCTTTGGAAGTAATATTGTTGATTAAATATGCTCGGACTGATGCGAATTCAGTGTGGTTTTAATTGTCTATTCGAAGAACATCAACATTTATTAGAAAATAACCTCATTTTCTGCCTATGAATGTGAAAAATTGAAAGACCAAAAGAAAGAATGCGAAAGATTTGAAGCTCCTGTTCATTATGGAAAATAATAATCAAGATTTGTTTCTGAAGGAACCATATCAATCTCATTTGTTGCAAGTGCAAGCGGAAAATTTATCTGAAAGCAGTTCTCTACCAGAAAACGTTCATACGCGTTTTGCAAATAAAGGGGTTTCCATTAAGAGATGTTATTTAGAATAGCACGCTATTTCGGTAGATGTCACGTTTGAAGCTGTCATTTTTTGACATTTGACGAGTAGAAACTACGCCATTAATAAAATTGGAACGATACACGCTTCAAAAACAAATTGAAATTATTAAAATTCAATATAAAAATGGTGAAAATTTGGCAGAGACGGTTCGTAAAACTCGAACATTTTTGGGTCGTCGTGAAGCACCTTGTCAGATCGCAATAAAGAAATTGGTGGAAAAATTCGAACTGTTGGGACCAGTTAGTGATGTGAAGAATATAAATAAGAAATCCGTGCACGTCGCTTAAGAACATCCGAGAATATTGCTGCTGTAGCCGACAGTGTTGAAGAAAATTTAGGTTTTCCATTCCTCGTCGTTAAGATTTGGATCTTGAGGCTTATAAAGTTCAATTAACACAAGAACTCAAGCCGACCGATCATCAACCCTTGCTCTTTTGCGGGAAAAGTTTCCGGGCCGTGTTATCTCTCGAAGAGGTGATCACAATTGGCGACCGAGATCTTGTGATTCAACACCTTGCGACTTCTTCCTTTGGGGTCACGTGAAAGAGAAGGTCTACGCCAATAGCCCACCCTCGATTCAAGACCTCAAAGATGGAATTCGTGAGGCTGTCGAGGACATAGGATAGCCACTTTGCGATTTGGTTATGGAAAATTTCATTAAAAGGATATGGTCCTGTAAGCGTGGTCGTGGTGATTTGCCTGATGTTATTTTCCAGTATTAACGGCATAGCTTCTTTATTATAATGAAATATACATTCGATTATTTATATTAAAAAATGGTATTTTTCCTTGAATACAAAAATAACACCTTTTATTGGAAAACACTTTAGTAGAGATCCTGAATAGAGAGGTTGAACAATTCGACGAACAGTATTTGTTAAATGAAGATAAGTGGAAATTTGAGAATTTCTGAGGTTTGCCGCAGAGTCAAACTTGTGAAAACGAAGATTGATTGTTTCGTCGGTATCTACATGCTTTCATACATTGCGAAGCTGACTTACTTGTGTAATAACATAGCTGTAACTGTACCCACTTCGACGAAAATATTCTTTTGAGTTTTAAACAAATAATTGTTTTTATCCAAAGTGCATCATTTTTGAATAATCTTAGTTCAAAAAAAAAGATTGAATACAAATTTATGATAATGATTACATAATTACCAATTGAAAAATTGCTATAGAATTTTCTGGAAAATTTTCATTAACTTAATGATTAAAAAAGAAGTAGATGCTTCCAAAGAAATCTTGAAACCCAACATAACTAAGGAGATAAAGAAGGTGTTACACTGATACCAACATTCAAAAATGAGGAATGACGCTCATGTTCCGACAGAAAGAAAGTAGGAACAGAAATCGGTGTGAAGCCACTTTGCGACAATAACATTGAAAAATGCGCTCCAGATATTTTCAGTCAGAAGAGTAATAGAAAACGTTCGTATAGGCCCATAAAAAGCAGTGAACGTTTGTTGTAATCCACAAAAGATAACACCCTTGTGTAAAATATAATAGAAATATACATCCTCGTGAGAATTATGTTTTATATTTATGCCTAATATGTTGAAAAGGGGTCGGCAATGCTTGCAAACGTGTACCATACCGAACCGAATTTGTTCCAACACTTTGGAGAATTCGTGTTAACGAGCTGTTGGGCCAATTCTTTGTTGCTAAACGATAATGATGAATGTGTTTTCGCTGGGAATTATAAGCGCTCTGTACGAAATTCACCGAAATACGCTAACCGATTTAGAGGTCGAAACAACCAATGTCATTTGAAATATGGTTCCAATTTGTTTTAACCAATCCAACCAGTACAAACGAATTAACCAATGTTTATACCAAATCTTTAATGGTTATCTGAGAAGATTAGAAGAAGTGGAAATGAGTACAATATGAGAACAACATTCAAGACTAAAGAAATCAATAAAATGTTCTCCTGGCGACGGTTGGCCAACTCTGACCGAAACGTTGAACAGAAGAAGTAGATAATGAAGGGTTTTCCAATAAGAGGTGTTATTTTGAATAGCCCGCTATTTCGGTAGATGTCACGTTTGAATCTGTCATTTTTTGACATTTTACAGGTAGAAACTACGCCATTAATAAAAATGGAATGATACACGCTTCAAAAACGCATTGAAATTTTTAAAATTCGCTATAAAAATGGTGAAAATTAGGCAGAGACGGTTCGTAAAACTCGAACATTTTTGGTTTGTCGTGAAGCACCTTGTCGGACCACAATAAAGAAATTGGTGGAAAAATTCGAGCTGTTGGGGCAAGTTAGTGATGTGAAGAGTAAAACCCGTGAACGTCGCTCAAGAACAGCCGAGAATATTGCTGGTTTAGCCGGAACGAAAACATTGATTTTTTGCGGGAAAAGTTTCCGGACCGTGGCGATCACAATTGGCCACCGAGATCTGGTGATTTAACACCTTGCGACTTCTTCCTTTGGGGCCATGTGAAAGAGAAGGTCTGCGCCAATAGCCCAGCGTCGATTCAAGACCTCAAAGATGGAATTTGTGAGGCTATCGAGGACATAGGGCAGCCACTTTCCGATTTGGTCATGAAAAATTTCATTAAAGGATATCGTCCTGTAAGCGTGGTCGTGGTGATCATTTGCCTGATGTTATTCTCCACTATTAACGGCATAGCTTCTTCTTTATAATGAAATAAACATTCGATCATTTATATTGCAAAATGGCATTTTTCTTTGAATACCAAATAACACTTCTTATTGGAAAACCCTTGACAATTGCTTCATCTCTACACGCAAATAACACTTTTCGTGAAAATGAGGATCTTCAAATAAATATTGATCAACATATCGATTTGAATAGAAGAAAATGCTATTTACACAGCCATGAAAGACTTTAGAAGAGAATTCGCATGGAACTTGTTTCTTCTATTTACAAAAAAGCCATTGGTATTGATATAAAAGTATCTAATTCAAGACTATATTGATCATCAAAACTATACCGTGCGTGAAAATAAAGATCTGCAAGCTGATAACGATCGTGAGACTTTTGAAGCGAACTAAGGATATCTTTGATTGAATATAAAAAATTTGTAATCAAGTCAGCATAGCAAGAAATGTGGGTTTCCCGCAAAAAGAAAGAGTCCCGAAATGAAAGCATCCAGTGATATATATCAGAATGACAGAATGTTTTGTTGGCCCAGATGCCCCGGTTTAGGCCTGTCACTCATTTATGTTATTTTCCCCTTCCGTAGGAAATAATCCCCTACTATGCTTACCAGGATATAACAATAATGCGTTCGCCGAATTCTTATTTCGTCTTTATTCGACTTGATACGCAATGAAAGGTGTTGGCCCGATGTCGGTTATCTTGGTTTTTGTTATTATTCAACCCTGGTGCGCATTTTTACGTCGCCAGACATTCTCTGTCATATCTAGATTGAATTTTGCCTAATGTTTTCGCTTAGCAGACAATTTCCTAGAATGTACACCGCCTTTTTTATCTTTCGCGAGTCCTGAACGTCGTTATTTTTTGTGGATATTACCCCCTTTCAGTTTCATATTGTAATTTGTCCGTTTTAAAAAGGTTTTCTTGTTACCGGGAATGTGAGCTCGACAAACGCCTACAAAGAAAGTAGTTTCAAAGAAGTCTTATCTGTCAACACTCAACTTGGAACTCGTTATTCTAGGATTTACTCTGGAGTATTATTATACCGGCGGACATACTACGTTGGAAAACTACTGGTTTGTCTCGTTTTTAACGCAAGTTTCAAATTTATCATCATTTGTAACTATAGACCGAAAAATAAAGCAAAATAAAATAAATAAGAAATTAAATTTTGCCGAAGGGGTTAAAACAATTTCGTTACGGAACAATATACGCGAAGTATGAGTTGATTGATATAAAGGGTTTTCCAATAAGAGGTGTTATTTTGATGTTCAGAGAAAAATGCCATTTTAAATATAAATGATAGGATGTTTATTTCATTATAAATGAGAAGCTATGCCGTTAATAGTGGAAAATAACATTTGGCAAATAACCACCACGACCACGCTTACAGGACCATATCCTTCTAATGAAATTTTCCATAACCGAATCTCAAAGTGGCTGCCCTATGTCCTCGATAGCCTCAAGAATACGCTGGGCAATTGGCATAGACCTTCTCTTTCACGTGACCCCAAAAGAAGATGTCGCAAGGTGAAATCACAAGATCTCGGTGGTCAGTTGTGATCACCTCTTCGAAAGATAACACGGTCCGGAAACATTTCCCGCTAAAGATTAATGGTTTCGTTGCTTGTGAGGCACATAGCGCCGTATTGTTGAAAGTAAACGTTGTCCAGATCAATACTATCCAATTCGGCCATAAAAAACGTTTATGGAATGCCTAATTCTAAAGAACGACGAGGAATGGAGAAACCTGGTTTTTCTTTAACACTTTGGGCTACAGCAGCAATATCCTTGGCTGTTCTTGGGCGACGTGCACGGGTTTTATTCTTCACATCACTAACTCGTCCCAACAGCTCGAATTTTTCCACCAATTTCTTTATTGCGGTCCGACAAGGTGCTTCACGACGACCCAAAAATGTTAGAGTTTTACGAACTGTCACTGCCAAATTTTCACCATTTTTATAGTGAATTTTGATGATTTCAATGCGTTCTTGAAGCGTGTATCGTTCGATTTTTATTAATGGCCTAGTTTCTACTTGTCAAATGTCAAAAAATGACAGATTCAAACGTGACATCTACCGAAATAGCGGGCTATTCAAAATAACACCTCTTATTGGAAAACCCTTTAATTTTGAGATGACCATGAAGTTTGTCCAGTCGAATTGATAGCTTAATTATTGATTTGCAACGGTATCAATTTGCTGATCTTCATTAAACGTAAGTTCGGGTTGTTAAACAAGATACAAATCTGGACTCGCCAGTTGCTGTTACGAAGATCGCACGACAGATCGAATTAATCTCAGGTTCTGTCCATTTCCAATTATGCATTGTTGTCTTTTCCGTTCGGGATCTCGTTAAAACTTGTCAGCTTTTTATGTTTGGGGATGGTGTCGAAATTATTGCCACCCCTTGGAGAACGACGAGAATCGTATCAGCCGGTCACTTCGGCCAAGTGATATCAGTATGAAATTCCGTAGGTTCGTCACACATTCACACACGTTCGGGCGTTTGTTGCCATACCGAATATAGGCAGGAGCGGTACGGCATATGTGTTCGATTTTTAATTAAGTCCCTGTGCCAGGATAACTCATTTCCTGAACGTCATGAACGTACGTGGAAATCTGTTTATATTTCAGATAGACCGACAATCTGGCCTCGCGTTGCTGGAAAATTTCATATTATGCGCCTCAGATGGCGCGGCTTCTACCAAAAAAATTGCAATAACTGGCGCGGAGGATTTCTCGAAAAAGCATAAGGATGAAAAATTTAATTAATTACGCTACTTGTGCTTGACGACACGAGGACGACTTCACTCGGAAAAACTAGGGTAAACTAGGAACTGAAATTGGGCCATGTATTTAAAAACAGTTTGAATTTCATAATAATTAATTTAGTTTCATAAAATCTGGCCATTCAAAATTTTTTCCTCAATATCTCAGACGAAACGAAACCTATCGAAATGAAATGTGGCCGCCATATGCAAAATGGTCATAATAAGCTTCATGCAAAATTTTTTAGCCATAGTATGAACAGATCCATAGAAAATTCAATTGGTAGATTGAAAAAAAGAAACTTCATATTTACATAAAAATATATCCCAATCGGATGAAATTCATTTTGCAAATAAAGATTTATATACTGAATGTTCATGCAGAATTTTGGGACCATAGTGTTAACAGAACCATAGAAAATCCAATTGGAATATTGAAAAGAATAATCTTTATCTTTCCATAACAGGATATCCGATTCAAGTGATTTTTTTTGTGAATGAAGGGAGCCTGAGCCCCCTAAATTTTTGCTGACCCCCTGTAATATTGTCTATGTTGAACGAAACCCCACAAACCTGAAAGATATTCAATAAATCAATTTCCACTAGCGATTTTTCCTTTAAATGAAGAAGGATTCATTCCTTTCATGGGAAATTAAAAACTCTTCCATCGAAGTTCCTCTGTGTCGAAAAGTTGGCGAAGTATTTCGAAATCTACCGGTTTTTTCAAGAGTCTAACGACTACGAATACAAATTACGTTAAATCGTAGCAACACATTGAATTCATCAGCGTGACATGCAGCACCCTAATGGCAGAGGAAAAATTGGGAAAGTCCGTGGTAATTCAGTTTTTCGAAGGGCACTTCCTAACAAAAACCACCCCCGGTTGATTGATGAATTCTTTTTCCATGTCTTCATTGTTCGGTAATACATCACTTACTTCAACAAACTAATAAATGTACGTTTTCGACCGAGCACGTCTGAAAATGGGGCCCCTTTCAATATTGTTCTAGGTGGTTGAACGCTTAATGAATTAAACGTTGCGAAAATTTGCTTCGACCTCAAAAAGGTGCTAATAGGCCACCAATTAATTCGCTCTGCTAATTTAAGATGTGACGTTGAAAAATTAGGGGGTTTTTGATTCTAATTGGCTTTGATTATCATCTCTTCTGGCTTGTTTCATGCAGAAATTTAGTGGTAAATATCCACTGAATGATTTAACCGCAATCAGAAAATATCAGAATGGCGATATTGAATATATTGAAAAATTTGAGCAGGTGCTTTTGAGCGGTCGTTCATTGGTGGAGCAATAATGCTATTACCTCAAGATTTTGTATAGGAATCGAGGTTCATGATAAGTATATGAATGTAAAATCTCAGCACGATCGGAATGATATTCTTAAATTTATTCAAAAAATGAAATATGTAAAGAATGAATAATTAAAAAAATTAAATTATACAGCCCTCAGGATGCGTACCTCTTGAAATTCTGCATGAACATTCAGTATATCAATCTTCATTCACAAAATAAATTTCACTCGAATCAGATATCTTGATATGGAAATATAGGGATTTTTCTTTTCAATATTCCAATTCAATTTTCTATAGTTCTGTTAATACTGACCACAAAGTCTTGCATGAGGCTTATTATGACCATCCTGCATGTGGTCGCAAAAATTCATTTCGATTGGTTTCGTTTCGTCTGAGAATTTTGCTTGCAAACAGGCTGAAGGCTATTGCAATTCCCTATTACGTTCTGCGCAGACGTGAGCTGAAAAATTCTGCAATTGACTACTATTAGCGCACGCGCACCAAAACTCAAATGAACTTTATACAAGTGATTTACGGAATTTTTTTGACTTGTTCGAATAGTAATCGCTTCGTATTATTTTCATATACATATGTATATTTACAAACTGATATTTCCATTTTTAGCAATATTTATATCAGTATAACAAATGTAAGCATAAATTTTCGGCCATTCCGAACAGAAAATAGCAACAGCACGTGCGGCGGAATTCGGGCCAGTTTTTAAATCTATATTCGACGAAAAACGTAGATCATCCGGATTACGATTTGACTTCACTTCGGACACATAAACACGCCGGCACAAACTCGTGGATCTATAAAATCTGTACGTGTGTATTGTGTTGAGCCTGGTTTCCTCCCATTCCGAGAGATTTATAACAGGTCGATGGCAATCAGGTATTTGGGGTAATTTTATCAACCCCAAATTTCTACAAATTATCGAATTTGTCCGCGGCCTCGTCGCTCGAGATTCACGTACGGATAACCTCAAAACGTACTATTTTGCCTGCAAAAAGAGTAATTTAATAATAAATACCTGGTGGAAACGCTAAATGTTGGTTGATGCTCGCTTGCCTGAAATGTTGGGGATGTTCATTTTTATAGAACCGGCGTTTTACCGAGTTTATTCCAGGCACTCTGGTTTCATGATCTCTGAACGCTTTTTCGATATCGATTTTTCAAAAACTACTGAAGATTCCGATAATCTGAATTCATAAATGAATAGAATGCAACCGATAATTCTCAGGATTTTCAAATTATTTTTCTTTCAGAATGAATAAGCACACAAAAATTTCTGAGTACCGTGATGAATATTTTCGTCAATTTTAATTAGTGAATTTTGCTTAAACTGACTTTTCTGAATATGTAACTACGACTTTTATGTTTTGAGGATGAAGTTGCTATTTTGCTAATACATGTGACAGGGAAAAGACTATCATTTTATAAAAAAAAATGTGATATTCTCTTGAAAAAACTTATTACTATTGAAATGAAATCGAGTTTGGGGATGTAAATTAGCGGAATTAATGACCTTGCAAATTTTCAAAAGAATTGTGAAATCAGAACCACAAAATTTTGATAGAGTGAAACTTCCCTATAACGACCGTCTGTATAACGAATTTCTCTGCATAACGAATTTCGTACAAGACATTGCACCTTGAATTCAAATTCCATGCTAAAAACACCCTGTAAAACGAAATAAATTCTCTCTATATCGAAATATTCAAAGAACATCACTCTTTAAATGGGTATTGGTAAGAAGTTGTAAGGGTGGGTTTTTTTTCGAAATTTTTCCGGGCGTACGTAATAAATCCCGACCTTAACCTAAATAATTACTGCTGAAACAGTTTTAAATACACCCCTGGCTGTTTGGTTTCAATCTAACCATCACGCTAGTGTGGAAGTTGTGCGAAAATGTCTAAAAGCAAGTGTTTAAGTTAGAATGATAAACTTAAATTTATCAGTGAAGTCGACCGCGACATTACCGACTATAGAAACACATTTTCTGTATTACGAAATTTCTTTATAACGATTTTTTTACGGATTTAGGGCTTTCGTTATAGGGAAGTTCCACTGTATTTTAAGTAATCGATTTTCAACCTATTTAAGTTTTAAAATAATTTCCAGAATTATTTTTCCGATCGTGCTGAGATTTTGCATTCATATACGGGTATTTTGTATCAATTTCAAGTCGTATACAAAATTTTGAGGCAATACTCTAATCATTGCACCACAAATGAAAGAGCGCTCAGGTCTTTTCTTAATTTTTTTCCACTCAAAGTGAAATTTTCGAAACTTGCCTGGCAGATTGATTTTATTAATTGCTTGTCTTATACAGATAGGCTGATGAGGAAGAATACAAGAACCCTGGATCTAATTCAGCGCTTTTCTGTAACTTTGTCACGGGCTAGGAAATCGAGGGATTCTCAAAGAAAGCGAGTCTTTTCCTTGAAACGCAGATAATCACTATTGGGGTAGTGGGATGAATTTCAAGACATGTGACCTCGAAGTGAAACCTTTCCGGACGACTTCGCAGAGATCTCAGGTCAATACCATCATATTTCATGAGATTCCCATCGTATACGCTCAGCTCCGTCATCTTATCTAAACTTTTCGCCCTGTACCCACCCTAGCAGGAAATTGGGCAATTCTGCGAAAACACTACATCCGACTCCACAATCAAGTTGACTACCAAACATAAAAATCTACATTCATTCAGAGATAAGCGGGAACTTTTATATTCCAATGCATTTTGTGATGGTAATAAAAGTTTAACGTGGGCAAAATGAAACGGTAGTGTACATTCGAAAAGCCAATTAACACATCTAAAAACTGGTGCATTTCGAGCGGATATCCATTTTGTTGAACGTTTTTCCGATGCCGATGGAAGAGGAGATTCCACGGTAGCTCTGGGCACCGATGAACATGCCACACTGGAACAAGAAGTATAAATACTAATGAAGTGCTATCTGGAAAGGAAAAGAGATAGCATTGATACCGAAATTGCATCCTTGAAGGTGGGGTGGCAACGAGATATCAGTTTTCCTTCGTAAGAATTTAACACAGCTTTTCTGAGACTCACAGCTCAAGCATGTTTTGGAGAAAACAAGGACACGCCTAATGTGGCGTAAGGATGTAGTCACAGGAAGAGTTTGCTAACTCGCAGAGAGCATAAATGTTGTGAAGAGCATGGTAGTTTCCGAAAAAATTGAAAATTCAAGATCGTTCAAATATCCTGTTCATATTTCTGACATATCTCAGAAAGTTTTCCTTCTCAGCTTGTGAACAATTGAGTGACGAATAATCTGAGGTATCGATCATTTCAATGCGCCTCATAGAACAGGAGTAATTTCAGTTGAAATACGGAAAAAATCTGAATTTTTTTGTACGATGAATTCTTCAAAATATCTCAGAAACTCAAGCCCCAAATGAAGGGTTGTTCCATTAAAATTGTACACAATTAAGTGTCGAATAATTTGAGGTATCAATCATTTCAATCCACCCCATAGAGCAGGAGAAATTTTAGTTGAAATATGGAGAAAATTGAAATTTTCTTGTGAGAAAAATTCTTCGAAATATCTCAACAACTCAAGCCCAAAATGAAGACTGTTTCAGTTCAAATTGTACACAATTAAGTGTCGAATAATTTGAGATATCGATCATTTCAATCCACCCCATAGAGCAGGAGTAATTTCAGTTGGAATATTGAGAAAATTTAAATTTTTGTGCGAAAAATGCTTTGAAATATCTCAAAAACTCAAGCCCCAAATAAAGGGCTTTTCCGTTCAAATTGTACGCAGTTAAGTGTCAAATAATTTTTGGTATAAATCATTCCAATCTACCCCATAGAGCATGAGTCATTTCAGTTGAAAAAATTAAATTTTCCTGTGCAAATAATTCTTCAGAATATCTCAAACACTCGAGCCCCAAATAAAGAGTTTTTTCCATTCAAATTGTACACAATCAAGTGTATATTAATTTGAGGTATCAATCATTTCAATCCACCCCATAGAGCAGAAGTAATTTCAGTTGAATTATGGAAAAAAATTTAAATTTTTTTGAGCGAAAAATTCTTCAGAATATCTCGAAAACTCAAGCCCCAAATAAAGGGGTTTTCGTTTCAAATTGTACACAATTATATGTCGAATAATTTGAGGTAGAAATCATTTCAATCCACCCCATAGAGCATGAGTAATTTCAGTTGAGATATACAAAAAATTGAAAATTCCAAGTCCGAAAAACTCTTTTGTTCGAAATATCTCAATCATTTTAATCAAAAAACAAAATGCGGAATTGTATGTAAAATTTCGGGTACACGTCAGAGGTTTATTCAAAATTGAAAAACTTTTTCAGGGAGGTTGGTATCTGGATGAGCGACTCTTTCAAATTGTAAACACTCTGAATTACGTTCAAGGTTATTTCCGCAAGAAAATGTTTACCTAAAACTCGCGAAGAAATGAACGATGATAGAAAAACTAAACCAGATGTTACTGCAGCGATAAGAATCGGTTGCTATATGGAATCAGTTTGTTCGGTACTACGTAGAATTTTAGACGTAACTAACGCGTGATTTTCCTTGTAAGTTTAATGATTTGATCTCGCTAATTATTATTAATTTGATAATTACCATCTTTCAGATTATCTTCCGGACTTAGAAAGTTCCAATTTTGGTCAAATTTTGTTTGTTTCGTATACTTCGGAGCATTTAAAGAGTTTAATGGTGAGTAATAATTAATGTTTTTTATGATCTTTGCATCTTTATATCGATTAGCTCAGTTTTTTATTGAATATTATTCCCAAATATTCCTTTGAAATATTTTGATAATAAATTCGTTGCTTGAAAAGAATGTAGAGTGAAGAGAAATTTTTTTTTAATATTTCAAATGTTTCAGTGGAAACTATTTGGACTATTTGGTAGTTGATCATAATCAAAACAAATAGTAATTTGATAATTACCATTTTTCAGAATATCTTCCGAACTTACATAGTTCCAATTTTGGCCAAATTTCGTTTGTTTCGTATACTTCGCAGCACTGAAAGAGTTTATTGGTGAGTAATAATTATTGTTTTTTATGATCTTTGCATCTTTATATCTATTTACTTTGATTTTTCATTGAATGTTATTTCAAAATGTTCCTTTGAAATATGCTAATAATGAATTCGTTGCTTGAAAAGATTGTAGAAGTGAAGAGAAAATTTTTTGAATATTTGAACTGTTTCAGTGGTAACTATCTGGTAGTTGATTATAATTTAAACAAATATTTTCTCACAATAGTTTACTTCCAACAATTTTCAGATGTGTCATAATATTTCAGGTTTGAAATTTTTGCAATTATTAGTTTCGAACTTTTGTTCTTCGTCAGGCAACTAGAATCTAGAAATGATCCTTACATATTCCCCTTAATTATTTTTCCCTTTTTAACAACAATGGATGATAATATTCCATTCAATCGACGAACTTTATTTAACATAATTGAATAATTTTCATTGGTTAATTTGATTATTTCTGTTTTTCAGATTATTTTATGGAATTGCTTGTGCATACTTGGACTATTTCGGTAGAATTTGTTTGGATCTGTACCCTCCAGAGATAATCGGGTTATTGGTGAGTAATTGTTATTGTTTTTATTATCTTTTCGTCGTTCTTCTATTTATAATTTTATGATTGACTTCTGATATGATACTTTGAGTATAATAATTTGATCTCGTTCATTTTTATGAATTTTTCAATTTCTTTTATTCAGGTTATCTTCTGAGCTTTGTTCTACATACGTATTTGGACCATTCTGGGGGAATTTGTTTGGTTTTGTATACTTCGTAGCACATCTGATGAACTTCGATGTACATTTGGGCTATTTTGGAAGAGTTTTTTGGTTTTCTGCTCCTTGGAACAAAGCCACAATTTATTGGTGAGTTAGTTTTATTTTTTTTTCTATTCGCGTCTATATTGATTCGTTCATATTTTTAGATGGTTATTTATATATTTTTCATTATAACTTTTAATATATAAAAAAAATTAGCAATTTTTACCGACTGTATATCCTATTTAACATATTTGAAGGATTTTCATTTGTGCATTTAAAACTTTACGATTTTCAGATTGTCGTACAAGTTTAGATGTAAAGAGGAATTTGTCTGTTTTTTACAATTATTTGACGATAAAGTAAACATGAAATCTTTTTTTTCATATTCCTTTGAATTCTTTCTATTCAATAACAATGAATAAAAATAATTCAATTCAATAGATACGAAAATTATGTAAGATATTCACAAGTTTCTAAAAAACTTTTTAGGTTTTCACTCCCAGTCTCTGAAACAGAAATAATTATATTTTTTCAATTAAGATGAAGTGTTCCTGCGAACAATTTTTTGAAAAAATTGTTGCCTAACAGTAAAACTAATAAGGAAATAAATGAAAAGGATAATGTAACGTTTCGGTGTCTATATCAGCCACCTTCTTCAGACAAACATGTAAAATCGTTGGAATTGTGTGTTTCTTCATTTGCAGCCTAATAGATTTTACAAGTTTGTCTGAAGAAGGTGTCTGATATAGACACCGAAACGAAACATTATCCTTTTAATTTATTTCCTATTTTAGTTTTGTTGTTAGGAAACTTTTTTTTCAAAACCAATTTGCTCCTGACAAATAAGTGCAAAGATTTTCGCAGAAGTACTTCATCTTAATTGAATTTTTTTTAATTATTTCTGTTTCAGAGACTGGGAGTGAAAACCTAAAGAGTTTTTCAGAAGTGCAGAGTCCCCCCAGATTATATTTCAATCGAAATATTCACAAGTGTTGTCATTTCTGATTTGTTGATTTGAATATTTGTTTCCGCTTTTTCAGGTCATGCCTACAACTTTTTTGAACATATTTGGACTCTTTTGGTAGCATTTATTTGGGCTGAAGGACTTCTGTCGATGGCTATTTGACTCGGTCGATGAATAACTTTCATTATTATTTGGTTTTATATGGTATATACTTCGGAGCAGAGCATAAACTTATTGGTGAGTAATTATTATTGTTTTTTATCTATATCGGTTTGATTTGATTAACAATTGAAATAATTTGTGTCGAAATCTATTTTGAATATTCATATACGAAATATATTGATAGTATAATTTAAAATCAAAAGAATGTTCAAATGAAAATGGGAAGTTTTGAATATTTAGTTTTTTGTGAAATAAATTTTTCCATTCGATTAAATGATCCTTCTTTTAAAAACACACTGTAGAATACAGTTGCGATACAGAACATCCACAAGAGTCCGTTAAATATTCGTACTAATCAAAGACATCCAACATTTCCGGTAACACACCCACTGTTTTCGAAGCGCTCTAAATTCAGAGACATGTTCAGCAATTCCCTCCTTTTGTGAGAGGAGCGCAGTCGTATAAAAAATTCTTTAATTATCAGTGTTTCCAGCATGTGGGGTAAGTTTTGTTGTTCTTCCTCGGGGATGTCTCTGACGGAGCTCGGTAATCAAACTGTGGAACCTTGTTTTAATCCCGGAATTATTTATTCAAATTTGCATGGGGATAAAACATTAACTTCCGAAAGCAAAATAACACAACTGAAAGCAAACAGTGTCGGGACAATGAAAATCAAACAGAGATCTAATTGTTATTCAATTTGTGAAGTTTGAAAACATATATTAATTTATTAATTAATTTCCATACGACGTACGTCGTAGTAACCGTGGCTCACGGGGTCACAAATTATTTCAATTAGACGGGAATACTGTGGTGTCAGGCGGAATTATCCTGTGGTATCCATCAGGGGTTGGCATCGAGCTTGATGGTCTTCTGAATAAGTAGTCTGTCAGATCCAACTGCTGAATTATCATAGGATCCGGAGGAGTAAACACTAATATCAATTTCTTGCCGGAAGATGGATGGAATTCATTTATTACCACACCATTTTCATCCAGCTAGGAATATCTACATATGTTAAATTCGCTGCAGGCTCTTTCGTAATCTGTTGTATATATCCGTTTCATCCCGTGGAACTATGCCATTTCGGGAAACTAAATGTAACTACTCTCTCTGGGAAGTCCCCAAATAGAAATTTGATCTGAGTCGAACATTTTCTAAGGGAAACTTGTAGGAGAGAAAATTCCTTTCTAATGATAACGAATGAACTGTAATTTTTAAGACAGGAAAAACTTTCTTCTTCGACAAATTTCCGTTGGAAAATCCTATGATAAATGTGGCAGTTGTAAAATTATGACAGATTTCTATTCAGAAGACCTCACATCAGATGCTCACCCCTGATTGACTCCAACAGATAATTTCAACTTTTTGAGAGGAAAAATTGATTTTCACGGAAGGAATATCGCATGGAGAAAAAACTATTTTTTCGAATTAATTTTTTTTTAGATCAAGGCATTTTTATGAATTCATTAGCTTCATATCAAATGCTCTATTCGATTTTGACTTTGTATAGACTTCAATCAATTTTTTTACATTCAGATATCCTTTTATGAGGTTATTTTTTTGTTTAAACACTAGTCTAACGAGTTTTTCAAAAGGGATGATACAATTTCAAAAATCTAAATTATTCAGTAACACTCAACATTTTGGATATCGATTGAAATATATTCTGCGAGGATTCTGCATTTCTTAAAAACTTTATAGGTTTTCACTACGAGTCTCTGAAACATAGATAATTAAAAAATTTTAATTAAGATGAAGTGCAAATGAAAAAACACACAATTCTGAAGATTTCACAAGTTTGTCTGAAGAAGGTGTCTGATATAGACACCGAAACGTTACATTATCCTTTTCAGTTAATTCTTTTTTCAGTTTTACTGTTAGGCAACAATTTTTTCAAGACCAATTTGCTCCTGACAAAAAAATGCAAAGATTCTCGCAGGAATCTTCATCTTAATTGAAATTTTTTAATTATTTCTGTTTCAGAGACTGGGAGTGAAAATCTATAAAGTTTTTGAGAAACTCAACATTTTCATTTCATTTTGAAATGTTACCTCATTATTAGAATTATATTCTGAAAATTATTCAAAAAATGAATGTGAAAATCATTAATTAAAAAATATTAAATTATATGGTTCAGATGATGCGATCCTTTTGAAATTTTGCATAAACATTCAGTAATCTTTATTTACAAAAGAAATTTCACTCGAAACGGATATCTTGTTATGGAATTATAAAAATTATCCTTTTCAATATTCCAATTGAAATTTTTATGGTTCTGTTAACACACTATGCCACAAAATTTTGCAGGAGGCTTATTATGAGCATCTTGCATATGGCCGCAAAATTTCATTTCTATTGGTTTCTTTTTGTCCGAGATATTGAGGAACCAAAATTTTAGTTCGAGTAGCGCCCAATAAAAAAATTCTGATGAAACTTTCAATAATTGACGTCAAACTGCTGAAATTTCTTTGTATTTTTGAATAACTTTTCATGAATAATTGAATTTTTCAGATGGAAAAGCTTCAAGGATTGCGGAAATGTACTTGGAAGTCGTGAGGAAAAACTGAAAAGGAATTTTCTTGACAATAGCACCAGAGGCAGGAATTTCAATCGAGGATTATTTCCCTATTGGATATCTTTGAACTGAGATGGCTGATTGGTAAGTTGATATAAATATAAAGAATAAATTTTGATATGTATAAAGAGTTATTCAATCAACTAGTTTATTAAAGACAGCGACTAATGGTCAAGATAATTTTAATAGTTAGAGACCATTAGTCGCTCGATTAATAACCGAGTTCATTACAAGATTTTTCTGACGATCTCAATATGAATTTTGTATGAATTCTTGATTGAAATACATTCTCATTTTGCACCAGACTTACATTTGCCATAATGAAACTTCTATGTCTCTAAGTTCAGTAGAGTTTTGACATTTCTCGTAGTGCTTCCGAATACTTTATGAACGGTTGCCATGAGGATTGTACATTAAAATAGCATAAATTGAGCATTAAAATGGGTCATTAATGATTAATTTCGTACACATTGAAATCACCTTTTATTTTGAGATCGACAGAAAAGTTATTAAATGTATCATTTCGTAAGAATGATTAATATCCCATTTAGAAAATATTCCATTAAACATTCTGAAAAAAAATTGATCCATTTAATTCCTTCCATCTAAGCATTTAAAAGCTTTATCTTAGTTCTTCACTCAGATATTTTCATGAAAACAAGAAAGACGGTGCCAAACCAATTTTATTAACAAGATTTCATGTAAGTTAAATCTGAAAATAAAGATTCAGCTATACAATTAACTCTGTTATTGATTCACTGAAATTGCATAATTGTTGAAAAGGGGAAAAGGGTCGAAAAAAAAAAGTTTGTCTGCTCTAATAAGAAAAAAAAAAATTTGAGGTAGAAAAATTATTGTAAATGTGAATATTTTTTCACGACCAGTCGAATTTTCCAGATGGTAAAGTATTGAGGAATTGGTACTTGGATTTCATGAGGAAAAACTGGAGAGGAGATTTTATTGACGATTTTACCAAAGCCAAGAACTGAAATCGAACGAAAAGGAACATATTGAATAATCCTGAAAAGAGAATGCAGAATGGTGAGTTGATCTAAATATAAGGGATTATCTACCATTGGTATAAAGGTGATTAGTACCTACATTATTATGTTTCTATTCGAGAAAATAGTTGATTTCGCATTTAGTAAAATAGATTAGATAGGATAAATCGCAAGGGTTCAAAAAATCTTACTTTTCTACATCTTACTGAACAATATAAGAGTGGACATCAAATATAGATAATAAATATAGCGCCAAAAACGTAATGTAACTCATCGGTAATTCTTGTGCGGAGAATTATAAAGAAACATTCTTGACCTGTCGATTTTTAATTTCAAAAGGAATTCACCCTCTCTTAGTGCTTCTGAATACTTTGTGAACGGTTGTCATGAGGATTGCACATTAACATAGCATAATTTGAGCATTAAAATGGGTCATTATTGATCAATTTCGTACACCTTAAAATCACCTTTTATTTTGAGATCGACGGAAAATACATAATTCCAAAATCACTTACTTATATCAGAATCACTCAACCAAGAGAAACAAAACAAACTTTTATATAAAGATTCGTCTTTACGGCCACAAGCACGGTATTTGTCCCACACCGCTACAAGTATAATGAAAGCACGCGCTTTTTTGAACAGAGTCGAAAGACGAAGACCGTCTATTGTTCTCTCTGGGCGCTAAAGCATATCAATCAGCAACAGAATAGTAATTCGAGGGGTTTGTACGGGATCTATGTATAATAAAATTTTTATCGATGTCATTTCCTCTCGGACTAGTGCATGAATGAAAATGAGGCGCCATACTGTCATTAAGTCAGTCTGAATCGATCGACGTCATTTGTTTGTTTGGTGCAAGATCGTATTAATAACATTATATATAAAACAATTCGGAAAGAACTGATAGGGTTAGATTCCTGGCAATGCAGACTTGCGTCATTTCAGAAAAGATGAAAATTTTAGTAGTATTTCAGTTGAAGTGGCTGTGTGGCAGGTGGCACCATCCTGTTCAAACCACATATCTTCCAGATTATTCCAAACAACAGCAGCAAAAAAATCCTTTTATATTTTCTTGTTGTCTGAAAATTATTCAAAAAATGGAATATGTAAAAATCGATAACTAAAAACTTAGTAATTTGACTGTTCTGATTTAGCCATCCTTTTGAAAATTCACATGATTATTCGTTTCGCAAAGTTCATTCAAGAGATATTATTTTTTTTATTGCGATAGAATTTTCTGTGAATATATTAACGCAACTCCCACAAATTTTTGCGTACTGCTTTTAATTGGTATTTAACTTTTTCAGCTCGATCGATTGAATAATGCTGAATTTTTCGACAAAATGGATAATTTAGAAAAAAAATAATCTTAGGGTTCTGATAATGCGATCCTCTTGAAATTTTGCGTGAATCTTCACCCTCAAAATAAATTTCCCATAATTTTATTATTAGGGGTTAAAAATAACAACCCCTTTTGATTTTCCTTCAAAAATTGTTTTCGTGGAATAGATTTTCGAAAATAATATATACTATTTTTTCTCCAACCAAGTCAAAATTACAATAAAATTGGTTTCAGTCAAAAATCGATAATAATTTGGTTATAAATTTTTGAACACATACTAATGACAGTGATTGTCAACTAGACGTCAAATGAAATTACTTTTAATCCAAGGATTAAAGTAGCGTTTTCAATCCTAGGATTAAAAGTGTTGCTAAGTAACGAGTGAATTTTTGTACGGTAAGGGAATTTATGACGTTTACACCTGAAAATAGTACAAAAATGTTAACATTTTTTGATGGTTGGAGAAAAATAAAATTGTCATATGGTTTTCCATTCAATTCTGGAGAAAATAAGTATCTTGCAAAATTTCGATACGGTCGATACTTTTCTCGGAAAAAATAAAAACTTACAAGCAGTTATGATCACTTTTCGTTCTATTTCATCGTATGTTCCATTGAATTAATATTATAAGATGTTGTTTATACAAAAATACATTTTTTTAAAGAATTTTTTTATAACATTTTTAAGTAATATGTTTTCATATTGTTCCACTTTAATAAAAGGCGGCAGTATCATCTTTCAAAAAACATTTTTTCACATCTGTAGGACCTTTATGTCCAAAGATATCGATATTTTTAGGAAGGGTCAACCAAAATAAAAAAGTAAATTCAAAAAAGGAGCTTCTCCAAAACTGAGGGGGTAAACTCCCCAATATGGGTGTTTTTGTCGATAAAATTAGGTATATTTGATGTATTTAAGTTATCGCTAAGTCATGACCAAACACACTGTATATCTCCTGTCATAGATACACAATATCTTAGAATATTCATTCTATGGAACGCTTATACGATGAAATGGAATGAACAGTGATCATAACTGCATGTAAGTTTTTATTTTTTCCGAGAAAAGTATCGACTGTATCGAAATTTTGCAGGAGTCTTTTTTTCTCCAGAATTGAATGTTAACCATAAGAGAATTTCATTTTTTGAAAATCTATCCCACGAAAAGAATTTTTCCGAACGAAAATCATAAGGAGTTGTTATTTTCAACCCCTAATAATAAAGTTATGATATCTAGAAATTTGTATGAGTAATATCTACTTAGTGCTTCATATTAGGTATAGTTTTATGACTCAGTGTTTTTAAGAAGACGTAAAGAAAATTAAAAACTGTCAACTCGTCATCGCCTTCCAAAGGCTGTATCTTTGATTTCGATAAAAGTTTATATGAACTACCCCTGCTTATTTTCATCGAGGTAGCATTTGTTTACAGACACCCTGTAAAGCATTCGTTTGAGTAAAACGAGCGCTCAAAAACAAACGAAATACATCAATTTATCAGCTGAAATTTTCATGTCGACAAGTAATCCTTGGAGTTAGCATCGCCTTAATTTTCTTGTCTTGGTTTTAATTCAACGATAGTGAACTCTCATCTCGGAGCTGCTACTGAGAAGAAGATAATTCGTTAAAGATAGAAGAAGATCCAACACTAATCTCCTCTTATAACCCGACTTGATGGAACTTATTTGGTTCAAAGCAGTTAAAAGAGTAACGATGAAAACAGCATCTCTGAAGGTTTTGTGTATACCTTCGCTGAGGGTTGAAACTGAAATGAACCTTCTCTCACATGGAATAAAACCTCAAGGATCTTGTTCTAACTGGTGCACAGATCAGTGAACTCAATCAACGCCCCCTACTTCAACATCACAATTGAAATTCAGCCGAAAAGAGCGGAACGAAGAGGAATTGGCCCGATTTGTAATTGTGTTTTCAACAGACAGACCTCGAGAAGTTTCCCTTTGTGAGCCGGCTTAACCGTGGACAAGTTCATTCTAATATGAGAATCAGCTGTAATATCGCTATCTGAATGTTCTGTTTTGAATGTGTATGCTAATTTGGACAAATCGTGTAACACGGCAGTGGGAATGAGGGCCTTATAGTCTATGGGCCAGCGCCTGTTTTTCATAATGATTACTAACAATCTGAATATTTTTGAGTAGCTTCATTTTGACGAGACGCCCAACTTTTTCCTCTACGAAAATTCTCGATAGTGAGGACTAATACAGTATGGAAATTTTATTACTGACAGCTATGTACTTTATGAATTAAGAGATTAAGAAATGTAAAATGAAATAAAACACACTATTATTGTTTATTATAATCTTCAGGTATAGATTTCGAAATTATTCCATCATCAGGTCAGTGTCTTGAATTAAAATGAACAAACTATTTAAAAACATTTAAAATGGTCTTCTCTTGTCAGAATTGTTAAAATATGTTGAACTCTAGTCAATCTTTATTACTGGTATATCTTTCTTGTAGGAATGTCAACTGAATATGGAACATAGTTCCATAGATATACCAGTAATAAAGATTGACTAGAGTTCAACAAATTTTAATAATTCTGACAAAAGATGACCATTTTAAATGTTTTTAATAGTTTGTGTTCATTTTAATTCAAGACACTGGCCTAATGATGGAATAATTCCGAAATCGATAGCCGAAGATTATAATAAACAATAATAGTGTCTTACTTTATTTTACATTTCTTAATCTCAAGAGAACAAACTCTGGAAGAATTTGTAAAATTTATGAAAATTAAATTTCGAAACAATTTTATTACAAATTGAAAACAACAATTGTCCTACAAATATGATGATTCTTTCAAAGTGTCCCCCACTCCCAACATATATCAAAAACTAGGTCTAAAAAATTATTACTAACCGGCTGATTTTTTCACTGTTACTTAGCGAATATTTACTTTATGAACTGGTCACATTGTCTTACAAATTGAATAGTACGTTTTTCCAGTCCTACGCTCGGAAATATTCTATCGTTAGTAATCATTTAAATTTTCAGTTCTGTGGTACAATTTCTGAGGTTGGACTGGAAAAACGTACCACTCAATTTGTAGGACAATGTGACCAGTCCATAAAAAAAATATTTGCTGAGAAACAGTGAAAAAATCAGCCGGTTAGTAATAATTTTTTTAGACCTAGTTATTGATATATGTTGGGAGTGAGGGACACTTGGATAGAATCATCATTTATGTAGAACAATTATTGTTTTCAATTTGTAATAAAATTGTTCCAAGATTTAATTTATAAAATAGCTGTTATCAAGGGCGTAGCCAGGAATTAATTTCGGGGGGGGGTTTTGACATTTTGGCAATTGACTTTGTAGGTGCCGGGAATTGTGAGGGTCGCTTTCTGTAGCAAGTATTTGTTGTTTTCAAGAATTCATAGTAATATGAATACTTTTAACTAGATTTTCAGAGATAAGTTGGTTTAAGTGCAAAATGAAAGATTATTTTTGCAACAAAAAATAACTCTGAAACATTTCGGGGGGGGTTTGAACCCCCAAAACCCCCCCCCTGGCTACGCCCTTGGCTGTTATAAAATTTGAACATTCACCCATTTAATACTTTTGACGCCTCCATACTGTATTAGCCCTCACTATCGAGAATTTTCGTAGAAGAAAAGTTGGTCGTCTCGTCAAAATGAAGCTACTCACAAACATTCAGATTGTTAGTAATCATAATGAAAAACAGGCGCTGGCCCATGGACTATTCTGTTTTGAATGTGTATGCTAATTTGGACAAATCGTGTAACACGGCAGTGGGAATGGGGGCCTTACGTTTCGAAAGCGTACTCAACTTGGCTTTTCGAGGTGCCAATTCGATGTTTCGGTTCTTTTCATTGATGAAGACATGTATTTTCGAGTGGCAGTTTTATGAATATTCAACAGCTTCGGTGTAGTTTGCATGTATCGTTCCTTCGGAGTTAATTCACGAAATATCAATTTATTACCCTTGATAATGGAACTGAGCATGGATTTTTGAGTAATCGCCTTCTGAAGGGTGCGAAAATTCGTGTTTGGAACTGATTTGCATGTCTACCCCTTTGAAAAAAATATATACGTTGCGAAAAAATGTTAATTCATTCATGTGCCTTTCAGCTCAACATTTGAAAATTTCTGCTTGGTTCCAGTACTTATGTTGTATTTTTGAATAACTTTTCATGAATAATTGAATTTTCCAGATGGGAGAGCTTCAAGAATTGCAGAAATGTACTTGGAAGTCACGAGGAAAAACGGAAAAGGAGTTTTCTTGACAAAATCACCAGAGGCAGGAATTTCAATCGAAGATTATTCCCCTATCGGATATTGTTGATTTAAGATATTTGATTGGTAAGTTGATATAGATATAAAGAATAAACTTTGATGAGTATGAATAGTTATTTAATCAACTAGGTTATTAAAGACAGCGACTATTGGTCTTGACATTTTAATAGTTAGAACTTCGCTGATTGGTAAGTTGATATAAATATAAAGAATAAACTTTGAATGGTTATTCAATCAACTAGGTTATTAAAGACAGCAACTAATGGTCAAAATATAGTTCGAGACCATTAGTCGCTCGATCAATAACCTTGTTGATTACAAGATTTTTCAGACGATCTCAAGATGACTTGTCTATGAATTCTTGATTGAAATACATTCTCATTTTGCACGAGAGCTGTACTTATGTTGTATTTTTGAATAAGTTTTCATGAATAATTGAATTTTCCAGATGGGAGAGCTTCAAGAATTGCAGAAATGTACTTGGAATTGACGAGGAAAAACGGAAAAGGAGTTTTCTTGACAAAATCACCAGAGGCAGGAATTTCAATCGAAGATTATTCCCCTATCGGATATTGTTGAATTAAGATAATATTTGATTGGTAAGTTGATATAGATATAAAGAATAAACTTTGATGAGTATGAATAGTTATTTAATCAACTAGGTTATTAAAGACAGCGACTATTGGTCTTGACATTTTAATAGTTAGAACTTCGCTGATTGGTAAGTTGATATAAATATAAAGAATAAACTTTGAATGGTTATTCAATCAACTAGGTTATTAAAGACAGCAACTAATGGTCAAAATATAGTTCGAGACCATTAGTCGCTCGATTACTAACCTTGTTGATTACAAGATTTTTCAGACGATCTCAAGATGACTTGTCTATGAATTCTTGATTGAAATACATTCTCATTTTGCACGAGACTTACGCTTGACATAATAAAATTTCTAGGTATCTATGTTCCAGTAGATTTTTGACATTTCTCGTAGTTCTTCCGAATACTTTGTGAACGGTTGCCATGAGGATTGCACATTAAAATAGCAGAAATTGAGCATAAGAATGGGTCATTAATGATCAATTTCGTACACATTAAAATCACATTTTATTTTGAGATTGACGGTGAAGTAATTAAATGTATCATTTAATAAGAATAATTAATGTCCCATTTATAGAAAATGTTCCATTTAACCTTCTGAAAAATAAATTGATTCATTTAAGGCCTTCCACCTCAACATTTAAAAAAATTATCATAGTTTCTTCATTCAGATATTTTATGAAAACAATAAAGACAGTGCCAAACCAATATATTAACAAATTCGTCGAAGATATTTTATGTCTAGTTACAATCTGAAAATAATGGAAATTTGAGGTAAAAAAATTCTTGTAAATGTGAATATTTTTTCACGACCAGTCGAATTTTTCAGATGGTAAAGTATTGAGGAATGGGTACTTGGATTTCATGAGGAAAAACTGGAGAGGAGATTTTACTGACGATTTTACCAGAGCCAGGAACTGAAATCGAACGAAATGGACCCATTGACTAATGCTGAACCGAGAGTGAAGAATGGTAAGTTGATATAAATTTTATTAATATAAGGGATAATCTTCGATTAGTATAAAGGTGATTAATACCTACATTATTATGTTTATATTCGGAACAATAATTGATTTCACATTTAGGAAGTAGATTGAATAGGATAAATCACAAGGGTTGATAAATCTTACTTTTCTAACATCTTACAATATAAGAGCGGACATAAAGAATAGATAATAACTATAGCGCCAAAAACGTAACGTTTTTCTTGTGCGAAAAAATATTGAGGATAATTCTTGACCCGTCGAAATTCAATTTAAAAAAAAATTTACCCTCTGCATTTTCGAATTTGATATTTCTCAGTCCCTATGCTTCACACCCCTTTACTTTATTTTTTCAAATGCGCATATAGTGGTTGTGATACATCAAAAGAAAAGTTATAGGAGTTGAAAGATCTCAAACACAAAAAAATAAATAATTAAAAAAATTTAAATTTTATGGTTTTGATGACGCGATCCTTTTCAAATTTTGTATGAACATTCATTATATCAGTCTACATTCACAAGATGAATTTCACAGGAATCGGATATCCTGTTATGAAAATATAAAGATTTTTCTTTTCAATATTCCAATTGAATTTTTTACAGTTCTGGTAACACTATGGCCATTTGAAAAAATAAGGTAGAGGGCTGAAAAACATCAAATTCAAAAAAGCATAGGACAAATTGCTTTAGAAATCGGAAATCGACAAGTGACAGGATTTTCCCCAATGATTCTTGACCGAGAATTATTGACGAGTTACGTTGCTTTTCAACAGGCTGTTTATTACGAGTTCCTAATGATGAAACTTCGTCTTAAGTTTCTCTCGAGTCCCCCGTTCGAATATCATTTCAAATTACCGAAGATTAAGCGTTGGATATAATATTCCAATTTGACATATATGCAATAGTTGCGTGAATTTATTGCACACCGATGTGTCGACCGCATCTGGTGCAAATTCAGAAACGTACCTGACTTCTGTGCTCACGGATACACATCATGTTACACCGTAATTATTCCCGAATGTCTGATGGTTATTAGGAGATTAGGGTCAAGCTATATTGGGGTTTGTGATAGAAGGGCATTGAACAAGGGAGCTTCATTCAATAGGTTGAAGCCTATTTCAGTCGCTTTGAATACACAAAATTTCCCTATGTAAGGTTGGTCATTTCGGAGCTTTCAATCTTCGATAGCTTTTGCGAACATCTATGATTTTATGGGGAAGAATTTAATGGGAAAACCTGTTTCAATTGCTTCTAGAACGTGAAAAATTATCCGCAGATTTTGTGGTAGTTTCGAATTTATTTGTACGAATTTGTGTAACTTACGGAGCTCGGAAATTTTCTCAAACGATTAGTTGGGAGTTATTTATGTCCGGCCATTAATATTATAACTTGAAATGAACGAGAAACAACAAAAAACAAGCAATAAAAATTTAACGAAAGTTATAAATGATATACCTACCGAATAAAATATTTTTTTAAATTTTATTAATCATTTGTTTTTTGATCTGATCTTATCTGATGAGAAATCGTATTCTTTTTGTTGAATAAATGAACCATCGTCATGAACTAATTGACATAAAAACTGCAACACTCAAAGAATGACTGATTTTGCGAAATAACGATTTTTTGTGCTTCATAACTACATCGACTAGTTAGTTTTTTATTTTTCTATTTAATTCCAGAATAATGGATATCATTTTATTCACTCCGAATTTTTACTCCGAACATAAATTCAAGTATATCTTTCAATTGTGAATTTACAAAAAAAATTGAAGAATTACAGATATTTGCACAACATTTTTAAGAGCTGATTCTATTAGAGATGGTTTTTTTAATCATTTATTTTTTCATTCAATCTAATGAGAATTCATATTCTTTTTGTTGAATGAATGAATAAACGTCATGTTTGTAGAGAGAAAAATGATTCCAAAGTTAATTCACTTATTCACTATTTCAAAATATATTTCATGAAAGTTACTCGAGATAGTTTGAAACTAATGAAGAGATGTATTGCTTTTTTTCACTATGATTTCTCTAGAATTTCTGTTTTTTCTGTTTTTTGTCCGCTTAGTAAATTTAAAAATACAGTGGAACTTCCATATAAAGAACGCGCTAAATCCGCAAAAAAAATAGTTATAAAAAAATTTCGTTATACAGAAATTTTGTTTCTATTGTCGGCAATGTCGCGGTCGTCTTCACTAATAAATTCAAGTTTATCTTTCAAACTTAAGCATTTGCTTTTAGACATTTTCGCATAACTGTTCACACTAGCGTAATATTTAGATTGAAACCAAACAAACAGGGGTGTATTAAAAAACTGTTTCAGAAGGATCTCTGCCCGCCGTAATGATTTAGTTAAGGTCGGGATTTATTACGTACGTCCGGAAAAATGTCGAAAAAAACCCACCCTTATACCTTCTTACCAATACCCATACAAAGAGTGATGTTCTTTGAATATTTCGTTATACAGAGAATTTACTTCGTCTTAGAGGGTGTTTTTAACATGAAATTTGATTCAAGGTGTAATGTCTTGTACGAAATTCGTTATACAGACGTTCTTATAGGGAAGTTCCACTGTATCTTTCTAATGTCCACTTGATAATTCATTCGAGAAATCTGAATAATAAAAAACAACAAAATAATACTGAAAATCTATCCTGAATGTTTCAATCATTTGATTCGAATTTGATCAGATGATATGGCAAGTAGAGATTCCAAAGAAATCAATGAGCTTCACACTCAGAACATAAAATAATTGATTTAAGCCGCATAGAATAATTTTGAGTCATTAAGTGACAAATGCAAATTTGTTATTGGCGATTGGCGTATATTTTCGAAATAAGCTCGAGATAAGATGAAAGATTCCTTTCTTTTCCAATATTCATGCGGATATAGAACCGATAACATACGTATTTATCACATCGAATCGACTTTATGGGGTTGTTTCCTTCTGACTGCAATGTTCACCCTCTCTCATGGTTCAAATGCCACTGAACCGGAACGAAACAAAGAAGAGATACGTCACGTTTCTGGACTGTCACCAAATCTCTCTGATATATGCTTTCGATAAATCAACTATAACTACAAACATTCTAGAACAATTTCTGTGCCCAGGGCCAATTCTTTCAACAGACACGTTTCAATGTGATTGAAAAACATAACCAACCCCAGATTGATATACGGAAGGCTTTTATTTTGGCAGATATCCGAAATAACCAAATAGAAAGTAGAGAAACAGAACGGGCTACATGACGTCGAAATATTGCCTAATAATTCAAAGGATGTTCAACATATTGCGGCCCCAAAATTCGGCTTTAATGTTAGAAAAATGTTTCGCTCGGTTTGGCAGGCTTCGGATGAATGTGTGTAAACGGTGGCAGCACTTTTCCAACCATAGGTGCCACGCTAGATACATAACGATACAAATTCGTACGTATTTACATACAAAGAGGCGAAACTGTTCCCGATATATGTTCAGCTCGTTCAGTTAACACTGGAATGTGGCTAGAAATGTGTTTGCAATTCAACTTCGCTTGAATGACAGAAATCGTCTCTGCAGACTTCGAAAGTAAATACCGGAATATACTCGATTTCGATATCAAGTTTCGTGAATTTTCACTTGTGGTTTCACCCGCAGATATTTCTTGTACTCACATTTTTTTTTCTGTGGAACATTTATGAATTTTTGCTACGAAACGTAGGCAAAATGCTAATTCATGATCCCTTAACAATCTACAAGTTCATTATGTACGATGTGAATCTAAAGGGTTTTCCCATAAGAGGTGTTATTCTGAATAGCCCGCTATTTCGGTAGATGTCACGTTTGAAGTTGTCATTTTTTGACATTTGACATGAAGAAACTACGCCATTAATAAAAATGGAACGATGCACGCTTCAAGAACGCATTGAAATTATTAAAATTCACTATAAAAATGGTGAAAATTTGGCAGAGACGGTTCGTAAAACTCGAACATTTTTGGGTCGTCGTGAAGCACCTTGTCGGACCGCAATGAAGAATTGGTGGAAAAATTCGAGCTGTTTGGACAAGTTAGTGATGTGAAGAAAAAAAACCCGTGCACGTCACTCAGGAACAGCCGAGAATATTGATGGAAAAACCCAGGTTTTTCAATTCCTTGTCGTTCTTTGGAATTAGGCATTCCACAAACGTCATTACACCGAAGATTTGGATATAAGTTCAGTTAACACAAAAACTGACACACAAGCAACGAAACCATTGATCTTTTGCGGGAAAAGTTTCCGGGCTGTGTTATCTCTCGAAGAGGTGATCACAATTAGCCACCGAGATCTTGTGATTTAACACCTTGCGACTTCTTTCTTTGGTGCCAAGTGAAAGAGAAGGTCTACGTCAATAGCCCAGAGTCGATTCAAGACCTCAAAGATGAAATTCGTGAGGCTATCGAGGACATAGGGCAGCCACTTTGCGATTTGGTTATGGAAAAATTCATTAAGAGGATATGGTCCTGTAAGCGTGGTCGTGGTGGTCATTTGCCTGATGTTATTTTCCACTATTAACGGCATAGCTTCCTCTTTATAATGAAATAAACATCCGATCATTTATATTGAAAATGTCATTTTTCTTTGAATATTAAAATAACACCTCTTATTGAAAAACGCTTTATTTTTCAATTGTAATGCACTGACTGAGAGGATCCCAATTTTCTATTCTTTCGGTAAAAGAGACGAGTTTAAATTTTCATATTTCTATTCCAACCCTCCAAGCGCAAATGTGAAAGACGTTTTTAGGTTATTTTTTGCAGGCGTCTCTCTCGAGGCATAAAAAGTCCACGATTTCATTATATGTTTGGATTGTCGAGGGTACAAACACTTCTTCAGTAATCAACTGTCGGCCCCAAACTAACTGCAATCTATCTTTGGCGAATTCTATTGCAATATCATCGGTGGCAAGCGTTTCTTTCTCTTCCATAAGAAACTTCGCTTATTCTAGATTATCTCTATAATTTCCTGAAAATTTCTGGCTATCCATGGGGGATTCTCTGCGCGGATCTCTCTTCAATCTGGAATCATTTTTCATTCGAGTGAACCCCTCTATTGACAATTCGTTATTGCTGAAAGAAACTTATTCCAATATGGACCCTGCGAGGTAGAATCAGAAACCAATTTCAGTTATACACTTTCGGATATACCCCGGGAATATCATCTAAGTTTATCTGTCAGGAATTTCAGCTTCATTATTAAGAGTTCTGAAAAGTATATTCGAACAGACTATGATTTATAACTTTAAAATTGAGGAGAATATTACGCCCATAAGTCAGCCAATTTTCCCTATATTCATTCAACTTGGGAATTCGAATCGCAACGAAATAATAATAATATTGAACAGGGATAATGAGGACTTGAGGTTGTTTGAATAGTTTGAGTTTCCTTCGATTGTATGCAATTTTTTCATAACATATTTACGCGATGAAGTCTTTTATTATTATATTATGAAACAAATTATATTTCATTCATTATGAATATTTCAAGGAATAACTTTTAATTATGGCCATATTATGTCGAAAGACATATCTACTGTAAAATAATCATCAAACGAAAAATAGATCCTAACCTGACTTTACCTAACCTATAAATACAGTGGAACTTCCCTATAATAATAATAATAATAATAATAATAGTTTTTTTACCCAACAGGAAATTTCCCAATAATAGGGTAACATATCATATTATGATAATATGAAACAATTATTCAAACAAAATAATACATTCAATGCTATAACAATAAACAATAACCGCCCCGAACTAAAAAAACAAATTAAACTTAAGTTCATCAGCAGCCTTGCACAATCGATAGACCGGAGCCTGCTCAAGTATGTTCGTCCGAGGTTTTGGGAGTCGAAAAGTTGAAGTGGTTCTCGTTTCAATCCTTGGTACGCGAATGTCAACCTGGACAGTAGATGAGGTGAATCAATTCTTCCACTGACTAGTTTTGCGCAAATTTAGCGCACTGTCGCTTCTGTCTCTCCTGCACGTTGAAATTCGCATTTCCCGCATGATCTCCGATAAATCCGCACCACGTTCAGGATACCTGCCGGTCTTTCTGTATTCGGCACACTTCAAGAATTTTCGATGAATGCGTTCAAGTGATGTTAGGTGGGAACTGTATATCGGAACCAAATCAAGTTGGCGTACTCTAATTTGCTGACGACAAGAGAAAAATAGAGAATTCTGAGAACAGAAACATCAGGGAATTCTTTGGAACACCGGAACACAAAGCCCAAAGATCGACTAGCCGAAGAGCAAAGCTCTTCGATATGAGGAACAAAGCTGAACGTCGAATCAAATAACACCCCCAAATCGCGAAACCGATCTCCACTAGCAATAAGACAATTACCAATTGAGTAATTGAAGGTGACAGGATGTAAGCTTCTGTGAAAGTCATCTTAAAACACTTTTGAATATTCAAATTAAGTCCATTGCGCGAGCACCAAACATGAACTAATTCCAAGCTGGACTGGAGTAGCTCTGAATCAGCAATTCCGCGTATCCTCATGTAAAGTTTGAAGTCGTCTGCATAGGCCAAGGCTAAGCAACTGAGAAGAGCCAGAAGATCGTTGATAAAAATTATGAACAACAATGGCCCAAGATTAGATCCTTGCGGTACACCAGATGACAGACAAAAGTCGAACGACCTGAAGCCATTATAAAACACATGACTCATTCTTCCTTCCAAGTAAGACTTCATCAGGCTGACGAACGTCTGTATAACTAATTTCGTACAAGGCACCTTGAATGCAAATTCCATGTTAAAAACACTCCTAAAACGAAGTAAATTCTCTCTATAACGAAATATTACAAAAACATCACTCTTTGAATGGGTATTGGTAAGAATGTATAAGGGTGGGGTGGGGTTTTTCCGAAATTTTTCCGGACGTACGTAATAAATCCCGACCTTAAACTAAATCATTACGGTGGGCAGAGAGATCCTTCTGAAACTGTTAAATACACCCCTGGCTGTTTGGTTTCAATCTAACCATTACGCTAGTGTGAAAAGTTGTGCGAAAATGTCTAAAAGCAAGTGCTTAAGTTTGAATGATATACTTAAATTTATCAGTGAAGTCGACCGCGACATTGCCGACTATAGAAACAAATTTTCTGTACAACGAATTTTTTTGCGGATTTGGCGCTTTCGTTATAGGGAAGTTCCACTGTAGTTCCAGAACGTGGTAATGCACAGAATGTGATTTAAACAATTCTTTTTTTTTTGTAAACCTTACTACGAAACGGAAACTGAAGTTCGCTTTGATTTTCTGAAGATCCATAATTTCTTTATTGTTTTCTTTTTGCAAATGACTGAAAACGCTCATTATCAAAAATAGTTTAATCAAAATATCAATAACTAAGTATCAATTTCGCTTTATTTATTTCTTTATTCATTCATTCATGATAGGAACATAATAATATTATGTAGTTTCGAAAACTTCTCAGAATAAATTTCTACAAGCAATGATATACAGTAGTACATTTTGCATTCACATATGCTAACAATGAGAACAAAAATAACATATTCTGATATCCCAGTAATTAATTATTCATTTCAAAGTAATCTTATAATACAAAAGTTCCCTGAAATATTTATTTATATTGAAATATTTTTTGAAAGTCACTCGGTCACTCCTCAATTTATTCCGGAAGCTATTCCATTGTCTGTGGCTTCTCTGGACACCCTGTACAATAAAATAATTCATTGTTCCGTATTCGAAAATGCGCTTTAGCATGGCGCGGTCAATATATCAACGAAAATAGGGGAAATAATTGGAATCCATTTATATTTGCAGATTCATTGTGATAAGGAAAGACCCAGGGGTAAAAGCACAAATTTAGTTCGTACATTGTATAACTGGTAAATTTAATGAATGATAGCTTTGTTATGATAACTGCCAAAATAAACAATGACTAATATTGCAATTTCAAATGCACAATGTACAAAGCAGTGCGTTTCGGTGTCGGATATTATGATTGCATTTTTTCAGCATTATAATGTGAGTAGGACATCTGGCATCCTTTTTTATTCCTAATTAACTGCGAGCTGTATCGTCATCACTGAGTTTCGCATGAAATTAATTTCTATGACGGTCTGTGAAAAGTCAAATTAAAAAACGGCTTAAACAATTTTTTATGTTTATTTTCACTTCCTGAAAAACCATTTCAGAAATGATGGACCTTCAGAAAATCATAGCGATAATCTGTTTTTTGTTTTGAAGTCAGGTTTTCGAGGAAAAAATTATTGATATTCCCGAAATAAATTAGCGAACTCAAACCTTCAAAATTGGCTGTTGAGTGTGACGTACGCGTTATCATTTATTCCATTGGTTGTCTGTTGAATCACAAAACTCGACGTTTGAACTTACGATTTAATCAAACTTTAATTACTTGAAAGAAGAAAAAGGGTGCCTTCATTTTGAGTTAAATTAATTTCAAAACTTATCGATAAACTTATGCTATCGAATAAAAGAACATATAGAATTAAAATAGTGTACATTTTTTAGAGACTGATTATTTTTTATTTTAGTTGACCGATTTTTTTGGACATAAAGGTCCTACAAAATTGAAAAAAATGCTTTTTGAAGATTTTTTTATGGCATTTTCAAGTTAAATGTTTTCATATTGTTCTACTTTAATGAAGAGTTGTACTATCATATTTCAAAAAACAGTTTTTCACATCTGAGGACCTTTATGTCTAAAGAAATCGATATTATTTGGAAGGGCCAACGAAAATAAAAAAGTAAATTTAAAATGGGGGCTACTCCAAGGGGGTAAACTTCCCAATGTGGGTGTTTTTGTCGCTAATATTAGGTATATTTGATGCCTTTAAATTATCGCTAAGTCATGACCAAACACACTCTATATCGAACAACGGAATATTCGGAATTTGATTGAGAAAAAATGTAGGAAAAAAATGACCGTATTTTCAGAGAGGTATGGTTTTAATGGAAATCCAGTTTGTAAACAGAGTTCACGAACTGAAGATGAAGGTTTCCTTTAACGGCATTACCACAAAAGATATTTCCACAAAGGGTTTCAATCAGGTTGAATTATTATAATTAAGAAACTTCCATAATTAAAGTTGTAGAAAGCTTCGACGTAATTATCGATTTTATTTTGTACTGACAAAAACGTCCGCATAATATTTTGCATCTATATAGAATTTTGATTAATTTTACTATGTATAATCGTCGAAAAAATTCACTGCCGTACAAGTTTTATTAAGTGAAATAGATCGTCTGAAATCTCCCCCAAACACAGTTCGATACCGAATTATTTCCAGTTGCCGGGATTTCTATATCGCCTCCAATTTGGTCATCGGCGAACGTTATATTTCCCCCAAATCGTTTTTTGTGCGTTATATGGACTATTTGGAACTTTCACTCAAAGCCGAAGTTCTCTTTTATCGAATTGCAAAGTTTGTTATTGTCGGCCATTATAGTACAATATCTCCTATTTATTGAAGTGGACGAAATCATAGAGAGGAAACGTTGGAGTGTCACATTTCGAGGGTGATATACAGATGTGGAAGAATCGGATGGAAACACGAGAGTTCCAGTGTTTAAATTCAAGCAGGCTCGGAGTCCAGTGGAACAGTGGAACAATCGAAACCTCAGAGCGATGCGATATTGAATAAGCGGCTGGTCTGTTGGAATGGCATTCTGAAAACTCTGATAAGGGTAAGATCGGAGCATTGGTTACAGCAAATGCTACGGTCGGCAACGACACAGGCAACGTCGCGTCTTGCGACTACCACCGAAATACACAGCGTTTGCTGTAACCAATGCTCCGATCTTACCCTAATCAGAGCTTTAGGAATGCCATTCCAACAGACCAGGCGCTTATTCAATATCGCATCGCTCTGAGGTTTCGATTGTTCCACTGTTCCACTGGACTCCGAGCCTGCTTGAATTTAACACTGGAACTCTCGTGTTTCCATCCGATTCTTCCACATCTGTATGTATAATTGCGTTCGACTTTTCAGAGTGAATTAATTGCTACTTTTGGATAATACAGAGAAAGTTGCGGATTTATAAATTCAACTGAACAAAAGCTTTCTCAAATATTTCATAATCGAGTACAACATTTCAAGTTTATCGCCAATATACCCAACGAAAATTTTGGACACAGTTGTCCAATATTTCCGAAATTGATTAACGCAGTCTATTGGAAATAATGGCCACCATTTGCCTGATATCATCTTCATGACCTTCTTAACATAAACTTTAAATGTTGTACTTGGTAATGAAACAAAAATAATCGAATCGGTATTTGTTTGATTGAATTTCAAGATCCGCAAATTCGTCTGCACCACCCAGTATAAAAACCAAAATTTGAAACTTACCTAACAAATGATGACTATATTACATATATTAGTTGTGGCAGGCCCTTCACAACACTATCTGCAATGAGAAAAAATATAAAGTTAGTTACGAAACAAAAGATATTTTTCATTATTATATTCTCAGTTGGTTTTTCACCTGTACCATTAAATATAATACTTTTGATTATAATAAACTCTTTATTTCTTACTGCATTCTACATAAACATTAATACATATAATCGCGAAAAATAATCAATAAATCATTATCAAACTAGTTCTATTTCAAAATAAAATCAATTTGGTGAACTGTTCCAAAAGTTATTTTATTATTATTTTTATCGATTTCTAATTGGTTGATGTTTTCTTTTTGTTTCTTTCTGTGGAGAACAATACTGTGTTGTTTTTCTTTATTTTAAAATGATTATTTATTATCAATTTCACCCTATACAGGTGTCTGTAAGCAAATGCGAGGGAGATGATTCCTTGATGAAAATAAGCAGGAGCCAATTTTTTTGATCCCCTAACTTTATTATTAGGGGTTAAAAATAACAACCTCTTATGATTTTCCTTCAAAAATTGTTTTCGTGGTGGATAGATTTTCGGAAAATAAAATTCTCTTATGGTTTCCCATTCAATTCTGGAGAAAAAAAGTCTCTTGCAAATTTCGATACAGTCGATACTTTTCTCGGAAAAATAAAAACTTACAAGCAGTTATGATCACTGTTCATTCCATTTCATCGTATGTTCCATAGAATGAATATTCTAAGATATTGTTTATGTTCAAAATTGGTTTTGTCAATTATGCTTATTAATCGAAAGAAAGTTCTATTTGTGAAATTAAAATATAACGGATATAATTTTCTTCCGGAAATTAGTAATCAAACCTTCAGAAAGATTTATAGAACATCTTTATCTCCTGTCATAGACATACAATATCTTAGAATATTTATTCTATGGACACTTATACGATGAAATGAAATGAACAGTGATCATAACTGCTTGTAAGTTCTTATTTTTTTCAAGAAAAGTATCTACTGTATCGAAATTTTACAGGAGACTTTTTTCCCCAGAATTGAATGGGAAACCATAAGAAAATTTTATTTTTCGAAAATATAGGCCACAAAAACTTTCTGAACGAAAATCATAGAGGGTTGTTATTTTCAACCCCTAATAATGAAGTTATGAGATCTAACAATTTGTGTGGGTAACATCTACATATTGCTTCATATTATTTATAGTTTTATGACTCAGTGTATTTAAGAAGCCGTAAAAAATTGCTGTATTTTGGAAGGGGGGTCGATTTTGAAAAAAATTTATATGAATACCCCTGCTTATTTTGATCGAGGAATCATCTCCCAAAGACTGTCGCATTTGTTTACAGACACACTCTGTATATGTTAGTGTCTCTGTTGTGAATATTCCTGAATTTAAAAAGAAAACAATTTTCTTGCATAAACTAAAAGAATTTGATTTCAAAATTTTCAAACGAAAGAGACAGAAGAGTGAAAAGCAACAGTGATATGCATTAAAAAGCACCTGTTTCGCGCTCGACATCGTTTCAAAGTTAATGAAAAATTGGTGGCCTGAAATCGTTCGTTAAACATTTCATAAAATGTTATCAAGCGCGAGAACAAAGCAACATATCCGAGGCAGAAATAATCTTCCTCTTCTTTTCATCACATCAGGGCTACCACCACGAAATACATCTGCATCGGTGACTGCCCGCTATTCTACCTCAAAACGTGGAAATGTTGATGAAAGTATCACGATCGATGAATGCAATGCGGATGTCTAGCCTATCTGTTCTTTTTTGAACAGATCTTATTACATTTAGTGCTGATACAAACTCCCGTTCAATGTAGGAGTATTTTCTATTTTCTCGAATTCACGATAAGCTGCGAGCTGCAAGTTTAAAAAAATTAAAAAAGCGCTGATTCAGATGCTGAGAACTCTATTGATCTCCTTGGATTCATTCATTCACCACTTACTTATTTCAGTTCGAAAGTTAACCGAGCGGGAAAAATTCGGGTTTTGAGTTATTCCTTTGGGAAGTTATCCCGTTTACGCCCGCGGCGTAATTCTGGTGGTTTTTGTTCCATGAATTGATGTTTTGTATGTTTCTCGAGGAAATAAATTGATAAATGTGGAAAGATTAAATTTTTCGATATACAGAGTGTTCCTAAATTGAACGTACAAACGAAAAGGGGTGATTCCTTAAGTGAGTTTAAGAAAAAAAAGTCCCATAAACATGGGGTCGCAAACGTTTCGTTTTCGAGATATACAGTGTTGAAGTTTGAATTTTTTTCAAGTTTTTTTCTCATAGTGTCTACACTTCACAAGATATTCAACTGAAATTTGGCATAGATATTACATTTGAGAGTTCTCACCACGTGAAATGGCAATTTCGATAGAAGATCTACAGGGTGATATTTTTTCTGGAACACTGTCACCTGTTCTTCTGCAGATTTTTTTTTGGTGAGCAACTGTTAATTTGAGAAAAGTAAAAAGAAGCTTATCTTATACTAAACTTTTCGGTCTCTTGTAATTTTTCGTAACTACCAAAGATTTCGAGAAAAAAAATTTTGAAATGCAACACTCTGTATCTCGAAAACGAAACGTTTGCGACCCCATGTTTATGGGACTTTTTTCTTAAACTCACTTAAGGAAACTCCCCTTTTCGTTTGCACATTCAATTTAGGAACACCCTGTATATGACGAAATAACTTGATAACTGTATGTGCTATCCGAATGATTTAAACCTCATTACATTTACCGAGAATTTTTTTACGAACGCTCTTTTCATCTTTTTGAATTTCTGATTTGGAAAAAATCTTGTATAGGCAAAAATACAGTGGAACTTCTCTATTACGAACGTCTGTATAACGAATTTCTCTGTATAACGAATTTCGTACAAGACATTGCACCTTGAATCCAAATTCCATGTTAAAAACACCCTCTTAAACGAAGTAAATTCTCTCTATAACGAAATATTCAAAGAACATCACGTTATAAGGGTGGGTTTTTTTCGAAATTTTTCCGGACGTACGTAAAAAATCCCGACCTTAAACTAAATCATTACGGTGGGCAGACAGATCCTTCTGAAATAGTTCTAATACACCCCTGGCTGTGTTACGCTAATGTGAAAAATGTGCGAAAATGTCTAAAAGGAAGTGCTTAAGTTTGAATAATAAACTTAAATTTATCAGTGAAGTCGACCTCGGCATTGCCAACTTTAGAAACAAATTTTCTGTGTATAACGAAATTTATTATAACGAATTTTTTTGCGGATTTAGCGCTTTCGCTTAGGGAGTTCCACTTAAATTTTTTTCAAAACATCTTATCAGACCGTTCAGGCACCTCAGTTCATCAGTTACATATTTTTATACAAACAACCTTCTTTTATTTCGTTTTATATGATCGAAAGTTTTTGATATTTTCCAAAAAAACTTGCATTCATATCCCTTTTTCATTAGTTATATAATTCAATACAATAAGACAAATATCAAGTGAACTTGTTAGATCATAAAATAATACAGGGTGAACAATCAAAGGAACTTGCTGATTTGGAAATTCTATTGAACAAAATTATTGCAAATATTGATATATATTATTTTTGAAAAATGTTGCTCAAATTTGTTCACATTTTCGAAATTAATTAACGCAGTGTATTAACAATAATGGACATCATTTGCGAGATTTTATTTTCAAAACTTAAAATAAACTCAAAATATTGTACTTGATCATAGAAAAATATTTAAATCGATATTTGTACAAGTTTCAGTTTAATTGAACTTCTAAATTCAGTTTCTCTGCCCCCTCTGTGTATAATAATAATAATTTTATTTTAGTACGGAAGGGTAACAATTAATTGTTCATCAATTTTCAATCGAAAACACCACGTTTACATGAATAAACAAAAATATTGGTTTTATGAGGTTTATCGTATACGTTGTTGACAGTTCTTCCCTGAGCAAACGATTCGAGTTTTTCCCCCCTTCAGAATGTCGAGTGTACCCTTAAAGAATCTATATTGAAATATACGTTATATCGTACGACAATCTGCATATTATAAGATACTCATAGCATCAATTTGGCCCTGTCAAAATGAAGCGCAAACACATTTTTAAATGTGTTAAGATGCTGATATGTGCTGCATTCGCTTGATATTATACACTCTGTTCCATTGGCACGCAGAATGGCAGAGTGTTCATTGACGATAAGCCGGAATGATGTCTCGTGAACACAAATTAAAATAGGTTCCGTAATAAGTTTTTCACCACCTTCACCCTCGAATTAACACTTCGGCATGCGATTTATTGTAGATTTGTGCAATGTAAGCCCCCGCACTTCAATAGGCATTTATAGTATGTTTAAATATAGGTTTTTTTTCATATGACAGCTTAAAGAGAAGCAATAAGTGTACCTATCCGATTTTTCACTTAAAATTTCCAGTATTTAATTTTTAATTAAATATACAGTGTGTTTGGTCATGACTTGGCGATAATTTAAGGGAATCAAATATACCTAATATTATCGACAAAAACACCAACATTGGGAAGTTCACCACGCTTAGTTTTGGAGTAGCCCCCATTTTAAATTTACTTTTTATTTTCGTTGACCCTTCCAAATAATATCGATTTCTTTTGACATAAAGGTCCTACAGATGTGAAAAAAATTTTTTTGAAAGATGATACTACAACCTTTCATTATAGTAGAACAATATGAAAACATTTAACTGGAAATGCTATGAAAAAATCGAACAGCTATAACTTTCTGATTATGTAACTTACAGAAATTATGTTGGTAACGTTTTGTAGCTGATATCCTTGCGTGTTAGTTCATTGAAAAGAAAATATACTTCAATGTGCCGATTCTTGTACTATTGCGGAATTACTAAGAAAATTAGTACATTTTTTACCTAAAATTTTAAAAAGAATTTTTTATGTCATTTCTTAGTTGAATGTTTTCATATTGTTCCACTTTAATAGGAGGTGGTAGTATCATCTTTCAAAAAAAATTGTTCACATCTATAGGACCTTTATGTCCAAAGAAAACGGTATTATTGGGAAGGTAAACTAAAATAAAAAAGTAAATTTAAAATGGGGGCTACTCCAAAACTGAGGGGGTAAACTACCCAATGTCGGTGTTTTTGTCGATAAAATTAGGTATATTTGATGGCCTTAAATTATCGCTAAGTCGTGACCAAACCACTGTATATTCGCTAGCTTATTTCTATGATTTCAATAACTTTTTCCTCAAAAATTGACTTCGAATCAAAAAAGGATAAAAGCCATGATTTTCTGAGGGAAATCACTGAAATTTCTATTGAATGACTGCGAAACAAATTTTCGACTTACATTTAGTGACAATAATTACATAATAATGTTTATACTTCATCATTCTTTATAAAATATCGGGAAATGTATTATTTTTCTTTTTGTGGTTTATGGTCTTTGCACCCATCGCAATTCGTTTAAAACTCTTTTTCCTTTTCATCGATAAAATCGGCGACTTTTTCGAAAAATACGTATTCCTTTTCCCACAGCTACTCAACATCACCCTGTCGGATGGAATTCTCCGAGTAATACGGGACTTTCTTCTGAAATATGTCAGAAAAAGCGTCCTTCATTTCCTTCAGAATTGCAAGGTGGGATACAGCGACTGCCATTCGAAATCTCCTGGGCCTGTTTATTAATATTTGTCCGTAATAAATTACCATAAAGTATGAGGGAGGAAATGCCTCAAATGCCTCCCCGAAAGCTCCCATAAGACGATACAGTTTTTCATGTCCCGACGAAGTTTGTTTTCGATATGTTGTTTAATATTTTATAGATCCTCTTAAAGTGTCAACAGCACACTCATCCATCATCTTTGCGACGGCGAAAGAACAGATTTTTTATTGTGTCAATGTGGAATTGACCGTGACGGTTTTCTTCTGACTAATATTTTTACATCGTAGTACCATTCCAAGAATTTTATGATTGATGAATGATGCGTTCCTGTATCGACGTATGTGCCGCTGAAATTTTTCGCCGTACTAAATCTTTGTCAGCCGGATGGTGGCCATTTTTCCAACACGAATTTATTACGGGCCACGACATTGAATTACAGCAAGACTGTATTTTATACATCGGCTACTATTACGCTACGCGAGACGGAAACCTCATTTTCATCGGCAAATAATTATTCATCCTTTCGCAATTATACGGCCCCCATTACGCTGAGGAATTTTCGAATTTTGTACTCTAATTGCCTTTTCTGAACTTCTGAAAATTTGTTGCGGGTAGAAAATGTCGGACATAGATCTCGTCGAATTTATCTGAAATCATAGTATTTTCTTTAGGGGATGCTCGAAAAATGGATAGATAGAAACTATCAAAGGTGTCGATCGAAATATATTCTGGGAGGGTTCTACATTCTTAAAAAAATTTATAGGTTTTCACTCCCAGTCTCTGAAATAGAAATAATTAAAAAAGTTCAATTAAGTTGAAGTGTTCATGCTAGAACCTTGCACTTATTTGTCAGAAGCAAATTGGTCTTGAAAAAATTGTTGCCTAACAGTTGAACTGAAAAAGGAATTAAATGAAAAGGACAATGTAACGTTTCGGTGTCTATGTCAATTAGACTGCAAATGAGAAAACACACAATTCTGAAGATTTTACAAGTTTTTTGTCTGAAGAAGGTGTCTGATATAGATACCGAAATATTACATTGTCCTTCTCATTTATTTCCTTTTTCAGTTTTACTGTTAGACAAAATTTTTTTCAAGACCAATTTGCCCCTGACAAATAAGTGCAAAGATTCTACAAGGAGCACTTAATCTTTTTTTAACATTTTTTAATTATTTCTGTTTCAGAGACTGCACCTAAAGAACAATTTGTTACATTAACTAAGTATTCTTAACTATCACCAAATCAGTGATTGAAATATGGCTTATTAAACATTTGCTATGGAGAAACAAATTATTTGTTTACATAATGACCAAATAATATTGATTGAAAACTAAATTTATTGATAAATATATTTCAATCTCTGAAATAAATAAAATTATTTTGTTTGAATTCAGTTGAACAAAATCGTTTGTTTTTAGTGAATATTAAAAAATGTTACTAAAAGTTTCAATAAATGAGCCTTATTTGTTGTGAATCTTATTGATAATTTTTACCAAATTTGGCAGTAACAAATATTTTATGCTATAACTGAGAATTTTCTTTCAGTGTGGTAGTGAAAACCTATAAAGTTTTTTAGAAATATCAAAGATGTGTCCTCAAGGTTGCAGTTTAATGCAACACCCTCAGAATCAGAGAGTCTGGTCCTCTCTGGAACAACTACATCTCATCTGCGAACCTTTCTAGTGATGTAATGATCAAGAAAGTAAGCATGAGAAAAACTTCAGGACATTTCTAAGTAACAGAGAGGAATGGATATGGGAATACACAGACTATAATATCGAAGAAGATACCGTAAAATGGTATGATGGTTCTTTCCAAAACCTCTACAGGAGCTGGCGCTGGGATATACGGGCCAAGTACCAAGTGTGCACCGTCGCTAGGCTCCTGTATGAGCGTCTTTCAAGCGGAAATCTTAGCTTTTGAAAGATGTCTAGATATAAATCAAGAAAGAAACTATCAAAAGTGCCATATAGCCATACACTCAGAAAGTCAAGCTGCTATTAAAGCACTGAGCTCCTACGTCATCGACTCAAAGATGATCTGGGAGTGCCGGACCAAACTCAATGAGGTAGGCAAGAAAAATAAGGTCTTTTTAATCTGGAAACGAAGAGGCCAATGCACTCACCAAAGAGGGCGCACGAATGTCACTCATTGGCCCAGAACCCTTCTGTGGTATAGGTAAATGTATCTATAAGGAGTTTCTGGAGAAGGAGAAAGCCGAGAGGGAAAAACTCTGGCGGAATCTCCCAAGGATGGATCATTCCACTAAGTTCCTTCGGAACTTTGAAACAGCAGGATCCAAAAGATATCTGGATCTTGGTAAGAAACAATTACACCTCCTCACTGGCTTTCTTACAGGACACTGTCGCCTCAGGAAGCATCTGTTGAGGATGGGATTATCGGACACTGACGAGTGTAGGTTCTGTGGGGAGGAGGAAGAAATCCCCATTCACCTAGTCACGGAATGCTTTGGCATTGCGAGCCTAAGGAGAGAATGTCTTGGGCGAGAAACTTGTGAGAGTGAGGAACTAGCCTCGTTGAAGCCTTCACAGATATTAGATTTCATTAGATCTCTGGAACTGGAAGGCGAACTGTGAAGGGTGTGGCCTGAACATCTCTGTAAGGGGGCACAATAGACCTTGAGGTCGCAGTGAACTGTACCCTCTCTCTACAATTTACTTTATTCAATCATTCATATTACAGTAAATATGAGGGATGGTTTTTTGCGTCAGGAAACCCTATTTTCACGTCGATATGTAGCAGAAATGTCACGTTTATTTACATTTGAATCATTTGCGATGACGAAATCGAATGTCTTGAGCGTCAGGATAGGTTTCTCCCACCTATTCCTGGTTTCCTAGCGAGTAGGGAGTGGTGGAGACCCTTTATCGTTATGCACATTAAAATGTAAATAAGATGTATGTTAGAATGCAAGCTAACGTTTAATTTTAGTTTAAGGTGATATCTTATCAGTATGCATGTAGAGGGTAAATTGCGAGGTGTGACATGCCATCAAGGAAATGGGAACGATAACGCAGGCACGAATATTTCGAATTCGATACTTAGATTATGAAATTTCTTCTGGTACGAGTGCGCTTCGAATCGGAGAACAACAAATTGGAATTTCGAGTGGTTCTCATATAGGGAAAACTGAATTCGCTTCACCTTTATATTTCGCAATAACGCTATTCCATCAATCGGATGAGGAAATAAGAGTTCTTACTAGTCCCCCTTTTTCAGATTTTATAACGCTGGCAGTTCCTGCTTTACAAACGAGGACATGATGAAACAGTCCTCCGCTTTTACCTACAAAGTTGAAAAGTGGTTCTAATTTTCCGAAATCGAAGGCAGTATTCGCACATTCCAAAATCACAAAGAAATTTTTTTCGATTGAAGCGAAAATTTAATTGAAATATTTTTTGGGGCTCATTAGATTCTTTTCTCTTCTACTGCACAACGTTTCAGACTTCTTTTTCCAGCTAGCCAGAAATCATTTTTATAACTTGAATATACCAAGAAAGCAACTTTTTTCACAGCTTTGATTTTGATTTATTTTTTTTGTTTACTGGATTCTGAAAATTGAGTGGATGTCAGATGTTTGTTAGGTCTTGAAGTCTTTCAAAAGTTCTAGCGATGTGGCTAAAAGTAGAATTGGTTGTGCCGTTTTTTGAGAGCTCGTTTTCCTTAAACGAACGCTATATCGTTTTGCCCAAATTTCTGTAATTTTCGAATAATAAATCAAAGCCAAAAACGCATAGGATAAACTGCTTTAGAAATAAAAATCGACGTTTCAATCATTTTCCTTGATTGTTCTTTGTACAAGAATTATTGATGAAAACTTTTTAGGTTTTCACTCCCAATCTCCGAAACAGAAATAATTAAATAATTCTAATTAAGATGAAATGCTCCTGCTTAAAACTTTGCACTAATTTGCCCGGAGTAAATTGGTTTTGAAAAAATTGTTGCCTAACAGTAAAACTAAAAAAGGAAATGAATTAAAAGGATAATGTAACGTTTCGGTGTCTTTATCAGACTCCTTCTTCAGACAAACTTGTAAAATCTTTGGAATTCTGTATTTTTTCGTTTGCAGTCTAATTGACATTGAAGGAACCTGATAATTATAAAAGGAAAATTGAGGAATCCACATGTATTTCGTTAGATGAAGTAGATATTTGGCTAATTGTTTTGTTGGAATAGATCGTATTCGGATTGATTTTTTGAAGGAAGAAATAACAACGGGAAATTTCAAAATTAAATAGATCAACACCTCTATGTGTTGACAAATTTCAATGTCAATTAGATTGCAAACGAAAAAATACACAATTTCAAAGATTTCACAAGTTTGTCTGAAGAAATAGTCTGATATATAAACCGAAATGTTACATTATCCTATTCATTTATTTCCTTTTTTAGTTTTACTGTTAGGCAACAATTTTTTCAACACCAATTTGCTCCTGAAATAAGTGCAAAGTTTAAAGCAGGAGCATTTCATCTTAATTGGAAAATTTTTAATTATTTCTGTTTCAGAGACTGGGAGTGAAAACCTAACAAGTTTTCTAGAAATGCAGAATCCTCCCAGATTATATTTCAATCGATAATTATTGATGAGCTTCTTCACTTTTTTAGCACGCTGTATTGCAACAACTTTTTAAATAATTTTCTATCGAGAATTTCACAAAAACAATATATTATTGAGAACAAATGATACTGGTACAAAATTAAACAAGACTTTTTTCGATGAATGATAATAAAATTACGTGCTGAAAAAAAATTACACGTTTTCATACCATCTGATGATTCTATTTTCATTTCGTATTTTGAAAAATCTCGTTTATAAAAAATTTGTTACACCCTTGCAGTTAGGTCACGTTACGTGATGCGACAGAGATATTTCCATAAAAGCTTAGTGCGCAAATTTTTCATCGTACAAATTTTGCATTTTCATGTTTTATGCGATTTCGCCAACACTTTTCCAACGTCCATTACATATGCGAAATGTCTCTTTGACGTGCTCGCATGTCAAGAGTAATTTGTGCTAATAATATCCAAAGTGAGTAATATCCATGCATAAATTACCCGGTAACGATTAAGTTGTTGATATCATTGCCGAGCCTAAGTGACTGTTTTTTATTTATGAACTCGCCAAACTCACCCTGCGTAAACTTTACACCGGGAAAGGGGAGGTAGTGAGATAATTGCAAGAGTCGAATTAAAACGGCATAAAAATATTATTACTTCTTCTAGCGCTCCTAAAAGTCCACCCAATTAATGAAACAATTTCAATTAGAAAGTGTAATTGCTATTTTTTGAGTTCGGTCAATCATAAATTTGAACATTTTTAAAATTTTAATTTATGGAATTTGAATAAGGGAGGAGGATATTGTAACTTCATGTCGTTAATGGTGGACTTTAACATTCGAAAGATATTTCAAACTTTATGTGATTTTTTAGTTACTTAACAATGTTTTTTCATGAACAAATAATGAATTGAGGTAATGAAATGTATCTCTGTATGCTCAAAAAGTAAGAAAATACGAGCAACTGTCGATTTTTGATTTCAGATCAATTCAAATTAAATTCAAAAAAGCATATATGCTTTTTTGAATTTAATATTTCTCACCCCTCTTTTTTTCATAATAATTATCAGTAAAAGAAGAATGGTCTGATTGCAATTAAAATTGAATTATCTGAACACCTTTTACTTAATGATGTATCATAATCCATATATTCCCATTTGAAAAATTAAAGTAGGGGATGAGAAATATCAAATTCAAAAAAGCATAGGATAAATTACTTTCGAAATAGAAAACCGACGGGTGAGGGATTTTCCATAATAATTCCTTTGCTAGCTTGATCTAACAGGTGTATTTTTCTAAACTGGGGGTTGCATTCTGCCCCACCCTGTAAATACTCCATTAAATACCATGTAACTCCCACAATGTACTTCATAGTGGGATCATTATTAGATGTCATAGGTGCATGACTGAAAAATCACGCAAGTATGAAAAGAACACGCCAAAAAACATACGCACGAATGCCAACGTTAAAATGTTTGCGTGGTCACGTGAATATTTATAGTTGCATGAAGATCTGATATCGAAACGATAATGAGAATATTCAGCCAACGGTGCAGACTGCGAAAATTATTACTTGTGATTATTTCAACAACACTGCACCCCCTAGATTGTAACTTAACCTTACGATGTTTTTCGATTAATCGCGAAACTTCCGGAGAAATAAGGGCATAATCTTGTTCGATGTTTTCGATATCGTCGGATTATCTGTTTCTGATTACCACCCCTAAATGGAGTCTCCCCGGATAATTTTAAATTACACCCTCATATTTTTTCCCTTTAAACGTTTCGCCAGTACAGGAAAAAATATGTTCAAAAATTTTTTTTCATTTTAGGAAGATTTAACCCTCAAAATAATTGTGATTTATCCACTCTGTTTTGCATTGATACCTTATTATTCAATAATTGTTTTATTATTAAGTTGTTTTATTATGTTTCAAGGTGTCTTTTGTGTTAATGTTTTGTTTATTGTCTTTATTGAATGTCATCACAATTTAGAGTTATTATTTTTTAGGGTTGAACTTACGTAAAATGATCAAGAACTGTATGAACATATTTTTTATAATTTTAAATACACCCTTATATTTTTTTCCTTTAAACGTTTCGCCAGTACAACAGGAAAAAATATGTTGAAACATTATTTTGCCATTTTAGAAAGATTACCCTTAAAATAATTGTGTTTCACATATGATATCTTATTTGAAATTCAATGATTGTTTTATTATGTTTCAAAGTGTTTTTTGTCTTTATGTTTTGTTTATTGTCTTTATTGAATATGATCACAATTTATAGTTATTATTTTTAAGGGTTGAACTTACGTAGAATGATAAAGAACCGTATCAACATATTTTTTATAATTTTAAATTACACCCTTATATTTTTTCCCTTTAAACGTTTCGCCAGTACAGGAAAAAATATGTTGAAACATTATTTTGCCATTTTAGAAAGATTTAACCCTTTAAATAATTGTGGTATATCCACTCTGTTTTACATATTGATATCTATTTGAAATTCAATGATTGTATTATTATAAAGTTGTTTTTTTATGCTTTAAGGTGTTTTTTTGTGTTATGTTTTTTTTATTGTCTTTATGGAATATCATCACAATTTATAGTTATTATTTTTAAGGGTTGAACTTACGTAAAATGATCAAGAATTGTATTAACATATTTTTTATAATTATGTACGTTGAAAAAAATATCCAGGGTAAGTTTTTGTAGGGGTGGTAAACAGATAAAAAAATTAACGACTGATTCTGATAGGTTTTCGGTGTCATATGATCATGTATAATGCTTCTATAAACATGGTACGCCTGGGAGTAAAAAACTAAAAATTATTTTTGAATTCTTCATTCAGTCAGTGACCAAAACTCTCTTTCTCTTTTTTTTATTGAGCGCCGTTTTTATGTGAAAAATAAAAAATCTAAACGCGTATTTGTCGTTACATTAGACACATAATGTTAGTAGAGATGCTTCGTAAGATATTTTTCCACATAAAAATCCTACACGAAAAAAAGGCAGTAAGACTTTTTGTCACGAATTGAATGTAGAATTCAAAATAATTGTGAATTAAAAATATCTCAGTGGCGTACCACTTTTTTCATGAAATAATCTGTGGAAACACTGTATAAACGTAAATGGAAATTGCAATGAACTTCATTTGTGCTTTTCACTGAGCTGTCATAGATCGACCCAATAGGTTATCATTTTTTGAAGACTCAGCCATCTGCACAATCAGAATCGCAGATTATGGAGAGTTCTATCAGACCGTGTTTGAGTTCTTTCACGATTCCATACGGGGTTTCAAGCCGGAGATATCACTTAGATGTAGGATTTTCTGACATTTCCGGTAGATTAGCTCCGATACTGCGGGGAGAACAGAATGGAGCTCCGGCTACATATTTCTTAATACGGAAAAGCTGGAAAAGTGGAAATGTGCACATCGCCGCGAGTATTCGCACCCTGCCAGTCAGCGTCAAAAGGGAACATTAGTATATACAGCTCCCAAAACTAGATGAAAGAGATCGAGAGAAAGCTCTATTTATCATTCGGATATCGTGCTTGGGTCTGTTATTTTCTACCAGACGATTTTCGTCATTCATACTTCCTCTTCATATGAGAGCTTTGGGAAATTGTTTTCTATTTGAGAATATTTGAGTGAGGATTTCGTGCCTGTTTGAACACTATGCAACACCCATCCATTTCCTCGCCATAATAAAGTTTTCCTGTTTCTAGAACTCGGTGAAATGTAAACTTGAAAATCATAAAGCGCATAATTTGAATTGCGCGCCATGTTTGACAGTTAGGATGTCACATGATCATGACGTGACAGAAAGGTTCATTTATTGAACAAATTTTGCCTTCTTGCGAGTAAATTATTCATAGTTTTTTTCTATATTCGAAGTAGGTACTTCAAAAGTTCAGTAAGTGTATAATTTTTTTGTTTAAGGTAGGAAGGACAGTTCTGTTCAACTGTCATCTTCTCGTAGTACCAAGAGGGCCGTTCGCAAGCAAGCTTCGCCGCTGTTAGTGAGAGTGTGTAGAAGAATCGAATTTTTCCAGACCACAACATGGCGAATTTTGCATCGTGACATAGACTAGAGCATCTCTACAAAATTCAACTGTCGAGGCCTTAAAGTAAGTGAACTCAAATAATCTTTTTTTTTTGTTAAATTGGTATGGTCTTCGTAGACTTCATCGATATTATCGATCCCAGTGTGTTTTCGTAATAATATTTTGGAGAAATCAATTTGAATTCCATATCGATAGTCGTATTTCCTCTGGTCTGTATTTAAATTAATCATATGAACAAAAAGTTTTATGTAACAAGTCAAATGAATCGTTCGATGAGTAATTTCCTTCAGCTCGGAGAAAACTTGTTAGTTCTTACCGGAATTTTGCGTGAACTGGATGCGTTGTGCCTACGTCTCGTGAATTTTTGTGCGAAAATCAGTGAATTCGATTAATTATTCTATTATAGTGTTTGTGTCAGTGGTCACCTATGTTAGTTCGCGATTTGAGGAGAAAATTTTTCAATAAACGTGAGTGAAAATTGAGTTTCCCTAATAACTTTTTGACTTTCGTGAATGATAAGTTTTAACTATATAGTGTGGAACAGCCAAGTGGAATAAATTCGATAACAAATTAATGAGAGCGTGTTGGGAAAAACGCTTGGACACGTCGATTTGTATTTTTAGATGAGCATTAAAAAAAAATAATTATATTGGGTGTGTCATGTGACAGTAGCCGATACCACTTTCTTATTTTGAGTACAACTCCCTGTAGGTATATTATTAGTTTTTTGGATTCTTCAGAAAATTCTAGATTTAATTCTAGTGCAATGTCCTATACCTATTTCAACTGTTCCGGAGATATCAAGTGTTTTTAGATGTATTACAAAATTAACTTTGAAAAAATTATTTTATTTGATAAATAATGTGAAAAAAATAAAAAACATTAATTTCAATGTAAGAGATGTTCAAAATGTTCGCCGCGAATGTCTTTTAAATGAAATAATTTTTTTAATGTTAATTTTTGTAACACATCTGAAAACACTTAAAATTTCCGAAAAAGTTGAAAAAGGTATGGAACATTGTACTAGAATTATGTCTAGAAATTATGAAGAATCCAAGAAACTAATAATATACAGGGGTTGTATTCAAAATAATAAAGTTGATATCGGCCATTCACATGACACACCCTATATAATTATTTTATATTGAAAAAAAGGCGCATCTAAAAATACTAATCGACGTGTCCAAGCGTTTTTCACAACACTTTTTTGAGTTCAAGGGAGATGTGTTATGTGACCGAGTACTCTGCCATTGCGGAAAGTTAAAATGGTAGATCATTTCATCATGAAATCATCATGATGATTTCATCTCATAGTACCATGAAAGCTACTCGTGAATCGGAAATATCGTAGCTGTAAGTGAGAGTGTGCTGAAGGTGAGTGAAATAAGATAATTTTTTTCGATGTATCGATATTATTGATCTCAGTATGTCTTTTATCAATTGATTTGGTCTGTTTTACTTATTTAATAATTTAGTTCCACATGTTTCAGGTCCATTATTATTTAAAAACTAATTTTTGTCAGAATCTTCCGCATTTAATACAAATTTTATGTTTCAGGCAGAAAAGAAGAGTGCTCTGGAAGAATTTTGCTAATCGTTTGTTCATACCTAGATTTATTCAGTTTTCTTGTTGTAGCATTGTTGAGTGTTATTATTCAGAGTCACAATTTCACAATTGTTTTACATTCGAATTACTTCAAAAGTTCGGTAGGTCTATTTATTCTTTTTGTGTTTAAGGGAGGAAATCGTGGATCTTCTCATCAGAATGGCTGTTCTGTTCAACAAACATCATCTCGTAGTACCTAGAGGACTTCTCGCAAGCCGGAAACATCGCTGCTGTAAGTGAGAGTGTGCAGAAGGATCGGACTCTTCCACATGGAGAATTTTGCATCGTGACAAGGACCAGAGCATCTGTACAGAATTCAGCGGGATAGCTAAGGGTAAGTGAACTCAGATAACCTTTTTGTTCACTAAATTGATATTTTATGTATAATTAGCGAGTTTAACCTGTTATTTCGTACTCGGCTTTTCTTACTGCCTAGAAAAAATATCGATGTAGTTTCGTGTAATTTTAAAGAGGACGCCTTTCAATATTTGAATAATAACTTCTCGTAACTCAACGATATGATTCGCCCGAAGAAAAGTTCGATGTAAAATCGTTAAAAGTTGATATTTCGTCAAATACACCGGGTGTTTACCTGACTCGGACTAAGTTAACAAACGAATCGAAAGTTCCATAATGAACAGCTTCATTTCTAGTTAAATCTTTCTGCAATCTTCCGCTAGTTTCATATTCACGTCAAAATAAAAAGAGTGCGCTCGAAGTTATCAACTTAGGTTTTGCGAATCGTTCGTTTGTACGATTTATTCAGTAGTATTGTTGTATCTGTACATAGTTGTTCCTTTTTCCATTCGGAAGCTGGAAAAACTAATTAGAATCTTGACATGAATAATTTCTGTTTCACCCCCTGCGGAAATATCGACGCATGCACGAGGAAACGGAACGAAAAATAATTAGGCAACCTGCAAAGTGTTTTAATTTAGTGAAAATGAGAAACATTTCATGATTAAGATTTGTTGCGTGTATAAAAACAGCTTAAGGGTAGAGTAGGTAATCCATCAAAGTCAGCGGGAGCATTATTAAAATTCCCTATTTTTGTGGTATGAAAAGCAACGAAAGGAATAATTAGCATGTAACTGATAATTTCTACGTCTGAACGGGGAGCCGATATGACATGCGCCACCCTCGCTTCCAGAAATAATGAAATTTCGAAATTCGTGTAATTTTTAGCGCTGCTAGTTTCCAGTGAAACGAATTATAGAAAGCCGTCACTTCATGACCCCATTTGTAAATTGCCATGCAAGAAAATTTAGCTACCGTGAATTTTATTTTCGTGTTATGCAAACGAATTTTACTCAAGTTCTCGGGGATATCTTCTTAAAGAATTTTCTCGACCATTATTTAGAAATTTTCAGGGTATGTTTTATACAACCGACTCTCTCAGACTAGGTGAATAAAGTACTTTGAATGGCATCTAAAATTCTATCAGAATCTTTCATTAAAATCTTCTTCCTATTCTCCATCTCTAAAAAACTGTGCCTGGATATTTTTTTAAATTTCCCCCTTATATTTTTTTCCTTTCAACGATTTTTAGTGTAAGAAAAATATTTCAACCATATATTTCTTAATTTCTGAAAAACTTTATAGGTTTTCACTTCCAGTCTCTGAAACAGAAATAATTTAAAAATTTTCAATTAAGATGAAGTGCTCCTGCGAAAATCTTTGCACTTATTTGTCAGGAGCAAATCGGTTCTGAAAAAATAGTTGCGTAACAGTAAAACTGAAAAGGAAATGAATGAAAAGGATAATGTAAAGTTTCGGTGTCTATATTAGACACCTTCTCCAGAAAAACTTGTAAAATTCAGAATTGTGTGGTTTTTCATTTGCAGTCTGGAAAAACACACAATTCTGAAGACTTTACAAGTTTGTCTGAAGAAGTTTGTTTTCAGAACCAATTTGCTCCTGACAAATAAGTGCAAAGATTTTCGCAGGAGCACTTCATCTTAATTGAAAATTTCTTTATTATTTCTGTTGCAGAGACTGGGAGTGAGAACCTATAACGTTTTTTAGAAAAGCAGAATCCTTTCAGATTATAATTCAATCAATATCTATATTTCTTCATTTCACGAGAATTCAACACTTAGAAATAAAAGCCATTTTACTTTTGATGATGTACTATTTTTGGTGTCGTAAGATATTTAATACAGACAATATAAAAAATCAACACAAGACTACTTGAAACATAATAAAACATATTTATGGTAAAATAATTAAAGGTCCGAATAAAACAGTGTATATGACACAATTTATAATTATTATTTTTAAGGGTTGAAGCAAAATGACAAAAATTGTTTTCACATAGGTAATTTTTCTTCTACTAGGAAAGAAATATGAGGGTGAAATGCTGTTTTATTATCTTTCGAGGTGTCTTCTGTGATGTTTTGTTTTTATTGTTTGTATTAAATATCCTTGGACACCAAAAATTTTTCATTTAAATCTGAAAATGTTGATTGTGCCAAAATTTAATGCTATTATTTTTATGGGTTGATTTGAATTAAACTTATATTATAAAAAATGGCGCAATTTGAAAAAATATCCGGGGGTATTTTTTAGGAGTGGTGAACAGATTCAAAATTTTAAGGACAGATTCTGATAGAGTTTTTGCTGCCATGTAAGATACAGGTCTCTATAAATGATTACAACAGCGCAGTTGGCGTTTGACTATTATAAATATTTATATCCTGATGTAAACTTCAATTTAAACAAACGATACTGTAAAATTAGGCCGGTAATTTCGAAAGAATTGTATAATGTGACTGGAATTATAAATTTGTTGAGAATTTGTAAGAAAAAAATCCAAAGCAACCTACGACGTTACAGTCATTTATAGAGACCTCGTACTTTCGTTTTATCTTTCCACCATGTCTGAGGGTCGAAAAGTAAGCTGTATGGAACATCCTGTATAAGTTAGAGTTCGGCACAAATCGGTCCAACATTTTTGTTCAATTGAACTTCGTTATCAAGCTGTGATGTAACACGTAACCCCCGAAGTCAGTCTTGTCGAAAATACTAGGGGTAGTTTTTTTGGGTAAACCCTTGAAATCGGGAGCTAGATTATGCCCCAGGCTGTATGTGGCGATAACGTGAATGAGATAATTATCGAGAATATCTCTGAAATTAATGTCTTATCTGTTTCATCGTGGAATTATCGAGCATCTTGAATCCCAGATGAATATATGGCCGTAGTTACGCCGAGAGGCCCAGAAATTCCAGAACTCTCTTAGGGATTTAGGGTCGCCCCTCACAGGAGTGCGTATTTCACTGTTTCTAGATCGAATTAAGGTCATGCCCTATACCTCGATAAATTTGGATAATTCGGTGGTTTGAAATTGATTAAGACAAGCACCGGTGGTTTAAGCCAGCCAGTTTGGCCAATATTGATTGGCAAAATAACGGAATATAGACAGATTCGATTTCGCATTGCAACGAATTAATTTAAATCTGATGATGTTAGCGTTAACACAATTTAACATGATGTGTTAATGGAAGGCAGGACAAAAAGGCCGTTCCGTACGACCGAATGATTCAACTCGTTCCAATGAACATTTTGATCGGACTGACAAGGGGGGAAGCGGTACAGAAACATGAATAGATATTGTATAGAATTCAATTGAACAACTAGTGTTGACACGCGCCTAGATTATACTTATATTTCGAATTCTAGACTCGAATAACAAACGGTATTTAAATTGATTCGGTATAGGTGAAAATTGTATCAAAACAACCCGAAATATTTTCCAGATACTCGCCACTGAATTTTATAAAATTAGATTGTCATTTTTTCTCTATCAGTGGTCGTTTTCTATATTCGATAGAACAAGATAGAAGTTCTGTAACAGCTTGACAAGAAAAACTTTTCATTTGGAACTTTCGATTTTGAGATATTTCGGAAAAATAAGAGTTTACGCTACATAAAAATTTAAATTCTTTTCATTTTTCAACCGGAATTACTCTCGCATTTCGCGGCTCATTGAAATTATAGATACCTCAGATTTTTCGTCCCTTAATTGTGTACAATTTGAGCAGAAAAACTTTTCATGTGGAGCTTTTCTTTCTGAGATATTTCCAAAATAGGAATTTTTTGGACATGAAAAATTTAATTTTTTCCATTTTCTATCTCAAAATACACGCTTTATGTGGTAGATTTGAATTATCGATACATTAGATTATTTGTTACTCAATTATGTACAATTTGAGACGAAACTTTTCATTTGGAACTTTCGATTTTGAGATATTTCGGAAAAAAGAGTTCACGGTACGAGAAAATTTTAATTTTTTCCACTTTTCAACTGAAATTATTCTCCTACTTTGCGGCTCATTGAAATTATTGATACCTCAGATTATTTATTCCTCCCTTAATTGTCTACAATTTGAACAGAAAAACTTTTCATGTGGAGCTTTCGTTTTCGAGATATTTCGAGAATAAGAATTTTTCGGGCATGAAAAATTAAATTTTTTCAATTTTTAAACTTAAAATACTCTCGCTTTTTGCGGTAGATAAGAATGATTGATACATCAGATTATTCGTTACTTAATTAGGTACGATTTGAAAAAAACTATTTTCATTTGGAATTTTCGATTTTGATTTTTTCTATAAATTGATTTCGTGAAAATTTTTTGATATTTGTCTAGTGAAATTTTCGCACTTGTTTGTCTGCTATATTATTCTCCTTAATCTTTCTCTCGCCCTTTTGTCTGCTCGATACTTTTTAATTGTTAGAGCTTTTTTCATGTGCTTTCATTTCTGAGATCTTTCGAAAATAAGAATTTTTCGCATAGGAAAATTTGAATTTTTTCCATTTTTAAACTGAAAATACTCTCGCTTTGTGTCGGTAGAAGTGGAATGATTGATATATCAGATTATTCGTTACTTAATTATGACAATTTGAAAAGAAACTATTATCATTTGGAATTTTCGATTTTGAAATATTTCGAAAATGAGAGTTGGTACGTGAAAATTTAAATTTTTTCTATATTTCAACTGAAATTACTCTCGCACTATGTAGCTCAGATAATTCGTCCCTTAATGTCTACAATTTGAGCAAAAAAACTTTTCATGTGGAGCTTTCATTTCTGAGATCTTTCGAAAATAAAATTTTTCGCATAGGAAAATTTGAATTTTTTCCATTTTTAAACTGAAATACTCCGCCTTTGGTGTCGGTAGATTGGAATGATTGATATATCAGATTATTCGTTACTTAATTATGTACAATTTAAAAGAACTATTATCATTTGGAATTTTCGATTTTGAAATATTTCGAAAATGAGAGTTTGGTACGTGAAAATTTAAATTTTTTCTATATTTCAACTGAAATTACTCTCGCACTATGTAGCTCAGATAATCGTCCCTTAATTGTCTACAATTTGAGCAAAAAAACTTTTTTTCATGTGGAGCTTTCATTTCTGAGATATTTCGAAAATAAGAATTTTCCGCATAGGAAAATTTGAATTTTTTCCATTTTTAAACTGAAAATACTCTCGCTTTGTGTCGGTAGATTGGAATGATTGATATATCAGATTATTCGTTACTTAATTATGTACAATTTGAAAAGAAACTATTATCATTTGGAATTTTCGATTTTGAAATATTTCGAAAATGAGAGTTTGGTACATGAAAATTTAAATTTTTTCTATATTTCAACTGAAATTACTCTCGCACTATGTAGCTCATTGAAATAATTAATACCTCAGATTATTCGTCCCTTAATTGTCTACAATTTGAGCAAAAAAACTTTTCATGTGGAGCTTTCATTTCTGAGATATTTCGAAAATAAGAATTTTCCGCATAGGAAAATTTGAATTTTTTCCATTTTTAAACTGAAAATACTCTCGCTTTATGCGGTAGATAGAAATGATTGATATATCAGATCATTCGTAACTTAATTATGTACAATTTGAGGAGAAAAACTTTTTATTTGGAATTTTCGATTTTGAGATATTTAAAAAAAAAAGAGTTTGCGGTACGTGAAAATTTAAATTTTTTCCATTTTTCAACTGAAATTACTCTCGCACTATGCGGTTGATTGAAATGATTCATACCTCAGATTATTCGTCCCTTAATTTTCTACAATTCGAGCAGAAAAACTTTTCATGTGGAGCTTTCATTTCTGAGATATTTCGAAAATAAGAATTTTTCGAACATAAAACATCAAATTTTCTCCATTTTAAACAGAAAATACTCTCGCTTAATGCTGTAGATAGGAATGATTGATATGTACAACTTGAGCAGAACAACTTTTCATGGGAGCTTTCGTTTCTGCGATATTTCGAACATAAGAATTTTCAGACTTGAAAAATTCCATTTTTCCTTTCTTAAACTGAAAATACTCTCTTTATGCGGTAGATTGGAATGTAACTTAATTATGTACACTTTGAGAACAAAAAAAGTTCCTTTGGAATTTTCGATTTTGAAATATTTCGGAAATGAGAGTTTAACGTACATGAAAATTTTAATTTGTTTAATTTTCCAACTGAAATTACTTTCGCACTATGCGGCTCTTTGAAATGATTGATACCTCAGATTATTCGTCACTCAATTGACAATTTAAATTTTTTTGAAATTTTTAATCTACTTCAACTAATTTACTGGGTGAATAGTTATTCGATTTTGTAGTGATCATTTAATTTGAAATATAAATTTCAAAATAAACCTGATATTGAAGCTACAGCAATTGTATGGTGGAATTCCCTGGCCTAAACGATTGAAAAGTAATTCCACTTCAGGAAATAATATAATGGCGTGGTGTCTTTCAAACCTCTACTCAGTCAAACTCTCGAAATTCGAGAAACGATAAAGATATTATCCGACGTGCTATCATCAATGAAAGATCGCCAAAGAAATGCCATCAGTTCTACATCGTTATGGCATCAGTTCTTCACACCCCAAATTCGATGTGAAAGAACTCATCAATAATTCCTGGGATCACTGATTATTTTCAGATTGACGTCGTTGATGACTCCTAAGATTGATTCCAAACATCGAGCGATCCACTGGATCATTACAAGGATATTTCTATATTCGAGTCCTTTTCAATCGCCGCAACACTCTCAAATGGCCATCAATCGCTTCACTGGCTACGAACACAGCGTGATCATAATTAGAAAGGATATTGAGGGCGCCAGCTGCGTACGCCCAGTGGCGTAATAAAGACAAACTCAGAAAGTTTCTGTTTTGGGGCACAATGCACCGCGCTATGAATGTTTCATGTTTTACATTTTGACTTGCTGACTCGAAGGAAATTGAATAAGTATAAGAGTTGCGGAAAACGAGAATTTTAAGATTGCTGTTACTTCAATATCAGGTTTTCCAATAGGGATTTGAAATTTTTTTTCAATTAAACACAAACCAGTTGAGATGCAGACGTTGATCGGTCGGGAACTTCACACATCCTTCTCAAATTGTACAAAATTAAGTGACAAATACTCTCAGGTATCATTTATTTTGATTTGTTCCAAATTGCAGGAGAAATCTCAGTTGGAAAAAATTGAAATTTTATATCCGAAAAAATTTTATTAGATATCTCAAGAACAAAAGCACAAAATGAAAAGTTATTCTGCTCAAATTGTAATAAGAGCTGGGGAAAACGAGAATTTTAAGATTGCTGTTTCTTCAAAATCAGGTTTTCCAATAGGGACTTGAATTTTTTTCAATTGAACACAAACCAATTGAGATGCAGACGTTGATCGGTCGGGTACTTCACCATTCTTCTCGAATTGTACAAAATTGAGTGACAAATACTCTCAGGTATCATTAATTTTGATTTGTTTCAAATTGCAGAAGTCTCAGTTAGAAAAATTAAAATTTTATATCCGAAAAAATCTTCATTTAGATATCTCAAGAACAAAAGCACAAAATGAAAGGTTATTCT